>CM037932.1:10581379-10876379 GCA_021346845.1 Apeltes quadracus | reverse complement strand
ATCAAAACAACACGAGTGGCTCCAAAAGGTCAATCTCGGGGTCCGCCGTAGGTCAGCCCAGCCCATGAAAGCTCAGGGTCATGGGAAGCTGCAGTTCTTGGCTCCACTGGATAGAAACTTCACTGACAGGTCCTCTTGGAGGATGTTTGTAAAATGGCCGACCACTGATACCACAGCAAAGAGCAGCACTCGGAGACGGTCCAAGGACATGGCGAGCACAGCATGACCAATGATCGGAACCACGGAGGAGGCAGCGTGGCCTTTACTCTGGGTTTGGAGTAAGAGAGAGGATATGTGTGTGTGTGTGTGTGTGTGTGTGTGTGTGTGTGTGTGTGTGTGTGTGTGTGTGTGTGTGTGTGTGTGTGTGTGTGTGTGTGTGTGTGTGTGTGTGTGTGTAAGGGAGAGCCTGTTTCAGTGGGTTGAATTGGATTACATTTGGAGATAGCGATCAGCTCCATTCCACTCCCAGCTTTATTGTGTTTGATATCAGACGAGCGTCCAGATGGAGTAACTCAACGGGCATGGCATACTAATGTGCACATGGACACGCACGCACCCACACAATTAGTTCTGAGTGATTTCTCTCTCTTCCGGCACTGTGTGAGGTCAGAAGTACAGAAGTACAGGTGAAAAGGGAATAATAGCCTTCAGAGAGTTTATCATCTGCCACGACTCTCCTTGCTCTCTTTATGTTGTTTGGCTACATTGGTCTTACTACTTAATACTCTTTTTTGGTGTTCTTCGTAAGCAGACACATTCAGAAATGCTTTGTCACTGTGTAGGGTGGGAAATAAGTGTGTGAGTGTGATTGTGGCGGGAAGGTACAGCTCACACACACACACTCATGCAAATGTTTGACTTGATGCCGTGGAAACGGGGTATGTTTGGTCCTGATCTCTCTCTCTCTCTCTCTCTCTCTCTCTCTCTCACTCTCTCTCTCTCTCTCTCTCTCTCTCTCTCTCTCTCTTTAATTGTGGAGTAATGGCATTCAGATGTTGCAGTGCGACTGATCACTTTGGGCCCCGCTCGGCCCCGTCATGTCCTCCCAAACCACATCAAGGAGCACAGGCTGATGTGGGACGATAGCAGCCCGGCGAGGGAGGCCCAGTGTGGGGCTTAAAACGCTCCTCTGGGTGCCCTTGCAATAACAAGATCCACATTAGCAGTAGCCGTGTGATCCGTCGGCTAAGCTAGGCGGTTCACGCTGCCTCCTGTGTGACACGTGACGCTGCTGCAGAAAAACAAACAAATCCAACGTGATTGGGGCGAATGATCGTAGGCTGTGGTTGAATGAAGATGGCTTTGATACTTGACATGGGTGACTTTTAATGCACACATGAATGCTGATGGTGGCGTGTCCTCTACAATACTGTATGTTTCAAGGTTGTCAGGCATTTGGTGCTTTAAAAAGACATATAAGGAGACTTGAAACAACACTAAAAAATTCACAATCAAACTATTGAAAACTGAGCACCTGTTGCAGAGACGGCAGATAAATGTGGGTGAAACAAACCCACTTTCCAGTAATAGACCCTTTTGGTTGCGTTGGTTTGTTTTCCTTGGATGACTCCTTACCCCTGGGCGAGGACCCATATAATTCACATGGGAGAATGTAGGGGTTGATGTCATGTGTTACAACTTTAAGAGCGGGAAAAAAGAAATAAGAAAACAGACAGCGTTCTGGGGATACAATGCTGCCCTCTGCTGTCGAGTGGGTCCAATGACAGTATCTGAAAATATGTGGTGGCCATCTAAAGCACGGACCTCATGCCTGAAGCCTATTTGAAACGTGACACAAAAAGTGTAGCAACACAAGGACAATTTTCATGTTCTTATTCTTGAGCTGCGTTTTTGAGCTGATGATGTGATAGCGGGATGGAGGGAACTAGAAACGTATCGGCCAGCTGGCCTTCAGCCACCGAACTCTAAAGCTCTTCTTGATCTCTGGTTCAGGGAAAAAGGTTGTGCAAAGGGTTTATTTGCATTGCAGCTCACAGGGCTGTTGCGTTTTGTTGCAGTTATAATGAAAATTAACGTGACCAATGTTCTTTGTCTTGACGATTTTGCGAGTTTGTCTTTTCACCCGCAACTTCGCAAACATGTGACTTGTGAATTGTTTGGTGAGTTCTTACTGATTCCCACAAGTACAATCCAAGTGACTGCGATTAGTTGACGCTTTTCCCGATCTGTTCTATTTTCACACAGAATCCAGGACAGATCCCAGTGCCTCTGCCCTGTGGGCACGATGAGCACACAGACAAAAACATGAAACATCTGTCATCCATATCTCTCTGTCGTCCTCCTGCTCTCTTTCAGTAGCTCCTATTGAGCATCAAAGCCTCGACGCTGGTCCTATGGAGCAGGAATCTCGCTGCAGTGTAAACAGCACCATGGTCCCTTCCAACTGTGAAACAGATTGAATCTGAACACGCCTGTGAACCTTGATATGGAAACTACATTCAGTCAAAGGGTGTGAGCGGCGAGACGTTCATCTGGTTATGGGTCTGATGTACCTGAAGCACAAAACAAATGATGGAGATGGAGCTTTTTGGATTGGGATGTTTATGTAAAGGTTTAGTTTTGCAGTACAGGTACAAGCCATTCACTAGATAGCTTTAGAGATTAGAAAATGATTATTTTTAAAAAGTGTGATTTAAACAGTGTGGATGAATTGAGGTCCTTTTTAGTCAGAATGATATGGTCCCACCTGTTGCTGTTGTTTTTCTCACTTAATCGTTTGTGTCTTCATTGTCTAGAATGCTGAGGGTGACAAAGTCGTGCAGACTCAAAGAGGAGAAGGTGCGAGGCGAAGGAGAGACCAGAGGGGGCTTATTTTGGAAGAACAAAGAAGGGATGGTGGGACTAGTCAGCATGCCATCAAAGGCAGGGGTTGACAAGCAGAGAGTATTTGTGTGTGTGTGTGTGTGTGTGTGTGTGTGTGTGTGTGTGTGTGTGTGTGTGTTCCCTGTGAAAATAAGGGAGCGGCGTTGTGTGTTTACTATCTACTTTTCATGAAATGTGGGGGTTTTCTTTGGAGGACTTGCAATGAAGTTCAACGTCTATGAATGTACATAATGTACACGTACACAATAAAACCCTGATTCAAACAATATTCCGTAACAAGCAGACAATGGCGCAGCCTGGTGGGCATAAAGATTAGTGTTAACTAAGCTATACGCTTCACAAAGCACAACATCTGCATCTTATGGACTTAAACAAACATCTGCACAAAAAATATCAAGGAAAACCCTCTGTTGATGTCAGTATGTAATGGAGAACGCAATACTTACAATCCTAAAATCTTATATACCTCTGATAATGATTAGAGAAAGACTCCAAAACATTAATGAGTAACAGAAAAAAGCAGTTCAGTTTAATGATATCCGACCAGATAATGAGCTGTGCATTGTTGTTGTATTTTTGAATTACTTCCAGATGTGCATGTCTGTTTGATTCTTTGTGTGAATATGTTCCTTTCTCATTCGTGTTTGTGTGTGTGAGTGTGTGTGCGTGTGTTTGTGTGTGTGTGTGTGTGTGTGTGTGTGTGTGTGTGTGTGTGTGTGTGTGTGTGTGCGTGTGTGTGCGTGTGTGTGTGTGCGTGTGTGTGTGCGTGTGTGTGTGTGCACGAGATACAGCCTATATCTGTGTGCGTCCCCATTCGTCTTTTGGCTGCTGCAGATAAGAGCATCAAAGCGGTCGAATGCTTATCGTCCCCTTGTTATACTTATAGCAGTGAGCCACAACAAAACAGGACAAAACTGCAGGCTGGTTTTGCCAACATCCACCTGTAGGTCTGTGTGTGTGCGTGTGTGTGCATGTGTGTGTGTGTGTGTGCGTGAGAGAGAGAAAGCCACACAGAGAGATCGCAGCCTTTGATCACCTGACTGGGTTTGGTTGAATCGTGGCAGCATTGAAGCCCTGTTTTGATTCGGCTGTTTCTTGAGTTTCTTTTCATGGCTCAATAGGAAGCAGCAGGTTGGGTTGTTTAACACCAGTCACATGTTACATGTTCCTGATCAGGGTAGCCACATGAAGATACACACGCTTACCCTTTTCTACTGACAAAGGGCAGTTTTACACCCTCGCTTGTAAGTAAAATCAATGCTTTAAAAAAGCAAATGAATAAAGCAGAATTAAAGTACACTATAGTGAATAATTGTGTTATTATTATTGATGAATAATTCAGTTTGCAGCTATTGGAGTTGTATGTTGATGTGCAGCTTAGAATGTCTGCAAAGAGTGGCATATTCTTTAATGACAGGATGAGTCGTTGTGAAATATCAAATGCCCCATTCAGTGGTGTTAACAGTCCTGCTTTGTCATGGATGGTAAAATATGTGCATATCTCGTAAGTGTGTCTGTGTGGGTGTGTGTGTGTGTGTGTGTGTGCATCATTATCAGCAACTCCATGGCCACGCAGCTGCAGACGAGAGGAGGAGAAAGTCTGTGACATTCGCAGTGACCCACCTGTTTGTGAGTGTGTGAGTGTGAGTGTGTGTGTGTGTGTGTCTGGTTCTGTGTGTCTCAGTTTGTATGATCCCACCTGCCCCTCTCTCACTCGATCCTCTCTAGATTGTATTTTGTCTCCACCTGCCTACATCGGCCATGCTAATCTTTCCCACCAGCTTTGACAGACAGTTCTGCGATAAGACACGACACCCAATCCCTTCATTACTGTTTGATCTGCGTGGCACAGACACACACACGCACACACACACACACACGCCGGATTCCCCTCTGAAAGCTTTGAAAAAAAGAAGAAAAATCAGCTGCTTTGTTGAGTCAGACTTTGAATTGATAATAAATCTGAAAAATATATTTCTGCCGTCTTTCATGAAATGATGCAATTTTACATGTATATATTTTCATGTATATGCCTGTGTTTACATGCACTGGCTTACCTTTTGATATGAGTAGTCTTGTTCCCCTTGTGATGACTATTGCTCCTCATCAGTAAAGTTTATCTAAGGTTTCTTTTATTAAATATAACAATTCATTCATACCTTCTGCATGTTGTATGTGATCAATCAAACACAAAGCATTTCAATGTCTTTTCCCCAGTTCACTCCCACTGTCTTTCTGGCAGACCCGGAGTCAGCTGACGGGAGAATTCTGTCACTAAGGCCGATATTAGTCAGAGGTCTCAGAGATCTTCACTCCTCCTCTCTTCAGTCACTCTGCTGATATGTCATCCCACGCTTTCACCAGAACTAATTAAATGTTCGGATGAGGCGGTGAAGACGCCTGTCGACAGAAAGTGTCTCCACAAGCCCTTTGGTGATAAATATTTCCTCTCTGTCTGTGATGCTTTGCAGCTGGATGCGAGTGCTCTCCAGTGGTCATCTAGCATTCCATACATTTAAAAATCTCAAGGTACTTTCTGATTTATTAAACATAGCAGGAACAACATGAATGTATGAAAGTGTTCCAACTCTGTGCAGCATAAGGATAAAATGTGGAACTCAAAGTAAAATACTAAGATGCGTTCGGGATTGTTTGAGATGCTGCAAGAGGGTGTAATGTTTTAAGAATCAATGTGTCCTGATCAGAAGTTTAAAAGAAGTTTACTTTAGAAATGTAATATGTTAATGAAGAAGACCATAGAATATGTTGCAGCTGATGCAGTTCCACACAATCACCACCAGGAGGCAAACATGCCACACTTTCATTACCACGGCAATATGCCGGTGGTGTTGAATGTGATATCGCTGTGATGGAATACGCATAAATCAGCCCGGATTAGACACATTAATATTGTAGGAGAAAAGGTGAAGTCATGCTAACCCTTTAACAGAAGAGAGGATCACAATGACTTTAGTTTCTGTATAACATTTTGTTCTTTGAATGTCCTTATTTCAGTTGTTGCTACATTTATGTGATGATATAATATGTCTGTACTCGGCCAACCTATTTCGTTACGATTAGTGATGTACTCGATGTGAGGTTTATTTTAACCTAACCAATAGCTTGCACAAAAGATGAAAAATCACTCTTGTGTCAACACAATCTGCCCCAGTTACAGTTCTGCATAATGTAGCCAAGATTTCAACCCAACTGATGGGAAAAACTCAATGCAAACAAATGACATCACAATAGTTTCCACTCTAACAATAGAACTCTTATGATAGAACTGACGCTGCTGCAGCACCCACACATACCTCAGCTGCCGCTGTCTCCTCTCTGTGTCGCCTCTGACACACTTCAACCACGCACACGCAGTAGCTCTTTGTAACTTCTCACTGACCTACAGGCATCCGCCATGACCGCTTTTAAGCGACGATAACGTGACAGTGTGAGTAACCGTCCAATCTCACGCAGGGAGCAGCTTTCTTTTCCCTCTGTACCTAAACAGTGAGGTCGGTTCAGTAGAGCCTGATGTTTCATGTCTAATACATTGGAATTATTCATCTGGAACATCCTGTTGTGTTTTGTTTGATTTGTGATGAAAGAGCTTCTTTTGTTCACCACCTGATTAATGTTGTGTTGGATCAAGCGTTGGCATGATCAAAGAACTTTGTGTGAAATGGAAGGCACTGAAGTTTCGGGACATGGTTGCCTTTCATCTGATTTTACAAAGTTAGGTTTAAATTGCTTACTTACCGTGCGGCCTTTCTTCTCGTCACGGTGGTTTGGGTTGATGATTTCATCATATTATAGCCCCCTGTAGATAAGGACTGAATGGCCTGTAATGAGAATGATCATCGATGTGTTATGCAAAGCTGCTGTTGGAGATAATTAGATGTTTTACTAACAATGTCTGATGATGTAACAGCGACGATAATAATCATGATGTTGATGAGGAGGGTAAAGGAAGCTGAGCTGCTGAGTTTGATGATGATCAACGCATTCTTGAGTTTAACCCTTTTCTGAATGTTTTTTTATTATCTTGCCATGATTGGAAAATTGGAAAATCTGTGTCCATATATACAAATCAATAAATTAAAAATAATTTTCAACTGCATAAATACCCATGGAATGGGAACACAGGAAGAAAACCTATTCTACATTTTGCCTTTCCACACACCTAAAGAAAGCCATTGAGGGTGTAATATATGGCAAAAATGAGCCAATAAAGGCATAGGTGGTTTCTGCTCAGTATGGATTGTCAATATGGGACAAGTTAAGGACAATGACAGAAAAGAAGGTATTTGTTCATCTTTAAAAGACAGCAAAGACTCCACTTTCAATGCTATGTGTATCTGTTTCTACAAGCTAAATGGAAAGATCAGGCTGCTTTCGTGTAACTTAATGGATGGGTGCCAGTTCTGCATAGTTAATAGGATCACCCATGGAGGTTCCTGAGACATACATGCATGCGCATCCTAAAGGATTAAAAATGTGAGCGACAGAATCAGACCTGCCAACCTGCAGGGATTCCATGGCAGACCAAAATGTTGTGATGTTATTTCTCATTGAATATGCACCGTATAAAATTCCATGTAGGGTCTCTCTGAAGTTTCCTGCCTTTACGTTTGATTACTAAATGTTAATTTCTGAAGGTTTATGGCAACAGACCCGCAAAGACCACAAGACACACGCCTCTATTGTTGTTGGTATTTTGTCATTTGGGGTCTTTTGATTAGTTTTGTGTCATTAAATGTTGTTTGGGGGTTTGTGTGGGGGGGGTGCAGTTGCCTTGTGTCTTTTGTGTGCTTTTTTCTGTTTTGCAGTCATGTACTTAATGGAGATCTCATCCTTGTACATACTGTATAGCCATGTTTCTCTTTGAGGGACATTTTGTAGTTGATGACCAAGAGCCCCCCTATTGCCCTGTTCAGCAATCCATCAGTGAATAGCACCCGTTAGAGTAGCTGTGACTGCTTCACATGTCCTTACAAAGAGCCATGTATTCCATTCATTCACACCATTCATTTATGCATTGACAAAAAGGCAATGGTTCCAATTTGCACATCACAATTGGATGCAAATCGAACACCTACAACGAAACAGATCCCGTGATTGGATCACCTGTTGCCTTCCTTATTGGCCGGCTCAGCTGCCAATGCGGGCAGCACATGATGGTTTGTTCCAACCCATGCCTTCACGCCACTAATCTGTTTTCCTATGCACCAGCGATAAGATTGTGTCGCAGCGTCTCCACACGCTGACGAAGCATCTGTCTGGAATACAAGCGCTCTCCCTCTCTCTTTCTGAAAAAGCCGCACCGTGCTCGTCCCCCTTGCCGCCCAGGGAGACATCACGACGGAGCATCTCGACGTGTACATGGCGCTCCCGCTGTCGTCGTGACTGTTCTCCGCCGCCTCTCACTGCGCTGAAGTTGCCGCAGCATCCACGCGCCACCGAGGCTCTCTCCGCCGCAGCCATGGGCACCGTCCTCTCCATATCGCCGGCGACCAAGAAGGCGTCCATCATGGACGCGGAGCTCGCCAAAAACGACAAGAGCCTCAAGCGGCACTCGATGTTCGTCTCGCTCTCCTGGAAGAAGCTGGTGTCCAATTCGGCCAAGAAGAGTGCCAAGAAGGTGACCCCGAACCCGCTGCCCACGCGCGACGTCCTCCCGTCCGGCCAGGTGGCTCAGCTCAACAGCGAGAACAGCAGGAAGACGCATCACACCGAGGAGAAGAAGCCCAAAGCGCCGATCCCGGTGCCGGTGCCCACGGTGCCCACGCTGGGCAAAGAGGCCCCGGTCCAGAATGGGAGGCTCGTCACGGTCCAGAAGCAGCCCAGCAGCCTGTCTCTGGTGTCACCCAGGCGGATAGTTATACAGGCGTCAACCGGGGAGCTGCTGCGCTGTTTGGGGGACTTCATGTGCCGCAGGTGTTTTAAACTGAAAGAGCTGAGCAGCGGGGAGGTGATTGTCTGGTTCCGCAACATCGACCGGACTCTTTTGCTGCAAGGGTGGCAGGACCAAGGCTTCATCACGCCGGCCAACTTGGTGTTCGTGTACCTGCTGTGCGAGGACACGATAGCGGACAGCATCGACAGCCCGGCCGAGCTGCAGGGCACCTTTCAGACCTGCCTGTACCTCGCCTACTCGTACATGGGCAACGAGATCTCGTACCCGTACAAGCCGTTCATGATGGAGGCGAACAGGGAGGTCTTCTGGGAGACGTCGCTACGGATCGTCAACAGGCTGAGTGCCAAAATGCTGCAGTTGAATGCAGACCCGCACTTTTTCACCGAGGTCTTCCAGGACCTCAAAAACCAACGAGATACGAGCGAGGCGAACCTGGACCGCTGACCTCCAAAAACACACACACACACACACACACACACACACACACACAAGACCAACGGTGGTTTTGAATGTAAGAGGCCGACGTGGAAGGCTTATCGCGTCGGGGCTGAATCTCTCCCTCTCTCTCTCTCTCTCTCTCTCTCTCTCTCTCTCTCTCTCTCTCTCTCTCTCTCTCTCTCTCTCTCTCTCTCTCTCTCTCTCTCTCTCTAACGATGTTACACAACCCCAGTGTGGCGTTTAAAGGCCGCCGTGTAGGACACTTCATACCTGCATGCCTATGGTAATTTTGTCCTCTTTTGTCTTGTCCCCGTTTGGTCCCCGCGAGGTTTGACTTCGTGGTACAAATCACGTCCTACATGACGCTCCACCCCCCTTTCATTTCATTCATAATTAGCCTAGGTGTGTACGTGTGTGAGGTCGAGAGGTGGAGCTGTCCGAGGTGCTGACCTGTGCGGCCACTTGTCCTGCTCTGCTACTATTTGAGTCGCCTCGCCACAACAGCGCCCAGCGTGGCTTAAGAGGACCAGAGCAAACCAGGTACACTTTCAGCACATAAGCCTAAGCCTTGTAAGTACAGGTATATACTGCATAATGTGCTGTTTTTAGATTCTCTACCAGCTAGGTAAGCTGATCAACACGCAGCAGATGATCCTGTTGCTATAAGGGGAGAAAACACGTTAGTTATCTGGACGTTCTACTATTGAATACAGAGGTCTGCTGGTGACGTGTCTTCTTACCTGATTAGAATGTAACTTAGTGCAGCTTCTGTGATCAAAACGAGCAATTTCTCCTGTAAACCATCTCAAACTGAATTCAGTTATATACGTGACATTCAATGGGCCGACGCGCGTCTCCCGTCTGGGACGTGATGAACTGCACGGAATGCCTATAAAGCAAGATCATTAACCCATGCCACATGTTGTGTATTTCTGTTCGATGCACATCAGTGGTTAACGTAACTAGAGACCAAATGGAATGTACAGATTGCAAGAGATTGTTTTAAAATCTCACACGTGCCAACTACCCACTACTCCTGGCCTGAAACGTTGTGGTTTACATATCCGACATTTTAGATGTGCTGCGTATTTCATTTGTATCTGCCTGTTTTTTGACGGTGGCTGTCCATGCTGTGGGACAAGCATTTACAAAAGAAAAACCAACAGCGTAACGATCAACTGGTTATTTCTGGCCTGCTCTGTAAATGCGCCGTGAGCCTCGGTTTGCTGGGTTTAAGTCACACGCAGCGCAGTCGGTTCAGGGAGGATGTTTCCCTCATGAGTAAATATTGAATGTGAATGCTTTGTTATCATTTGCGCACATCATTGCAGCTCCTATGAGCTAAACGTGATTTGACTCCGAGCTTATAGGGCAACCTCGACAGTAATTATTCAGTATTATGCTTGTAAGTGATCATTGTGATGTTGTGTTGTGAGTCCATTGCTTGGACAGTGGAATATAATGCTGCTATTTTGCACAGTTGTGAACAAACATTTGATGTTTTGCACAGTGGTATAACATGAGGGTTGTGTACCAGTGTCTCCCTGTCAGGCACTGAAGTGTTCTCCGTTCATTTTGCAGTTAGCATCAACAGGTTTTGCTCTACAATGAGCATATGTGAACTAGATATTTTGCAATCTTTTGTGTGAACTATGGAGCGTGATATTTAGATGTGCCTGTTGTCTGCGGTTACACCACAGTTTGCATTCACTATATGTTGATAAAAGGTCAATGGAGTAATTGTTTATGGTGACAATGTTGAAATAAATCCAAACTTCTGTCGCATCTCTTGTCTCCCACTCATTGTTTTGTTAGTTTAATACTTCAGCCTAATGTTTATGTAATTATAACGTTTTGCACAGTGTATCGCTTTAATATAGGCACTACTTATGGCCCACGTTTGCACAAATCTTCCACTTTGCTGAAGTAGTATTTAACTCAGACATCCTCTTATCGCTCCACCCACTAATCCATTGATTTAAGACACGGTTATGCAACATAAATAAGTCCACGATGAACATGCTTACTGGGACGGTACCATAAGTTACTATGGGATTGAAACTCAGGCGTTGTTGTTTATATGTATTTATATTGACACAAAGATGGCATGATTGTGAGGTTTTATACAGGGCACAAGTAAATGGGTGTTTAAGTAAATGGAAGATATGTTAGAAACAGCAACTTTTCTTCCTGGAACGCATTGCACTGAGCATAGTGAAGTAAAAGCTCTCACATTGGATACCGATATTTTTGGTATCGGTGTGTCCTGGTTATTCTGAACGAGGCCACAGGCTGGAATGGGAACACGGGGACCCAACGGTGAGAAATATGTTAGGAGGGGTGTGCATACATTAATCTTATCAAAACTCGTAACACACTATGATGCACATTATCAATCGTCATTTTAAGAGATGTACAAAATCGAGGAAAGATGGATTCAATACCACCAGTCTGTGAGTCATACATTAAATCAAAAAATATATTGGTTTGTCTCAGAAGCTTTCTTGTTTCAGAGTACATGATGGTGACACGCTGTGTGACAGAATGGAGCTGAATTGATACAGGTTTTCTCTTTATTTTTTATGAATAAGACACGTGGGATGGAGGGCTCCTTCATGTGATTGGTTGGAATCTGCTGCAGTCTCAGAACCGTCTGTGACTCTCTCTCTCTCTTTCCCTCTCTCTGTCTCTCTCTGTCTCTCTCCCTCTCTCTCTCTGTGTCTGTCTCACAAGGACATACAGCATCTATTTACAGAGCAAACGTAAAGAACGGCAGTCAGAAATGGAACGGGAGGAAAACACTGAATGATGGAGAAAGAGGAAGAACATGATGGAAAGGGATGGGGGTCTTTGTATTTAACAAAGGAATTTCCACCTAATGCCGCTCTGCTAGTAATAATGAATAGGATCTAAGCCACAATGTAACATCAAAATTATTCAGAATAATAATTGCGGACGCAAAAGCCGTAGCAACAATACATTTAACTGTCGCTAACTAATCTACTTCCACTGCAAATTGTGTGTTAATTGACAATTTTTTTTTATCATTCCACCACTAAAGAGTAGAACATTCACCAACAGAATTCAAATGCGTTGTACTGCAACCTTCATCTCTGTTTTCTTTGTTATGTAATGCTGTGAGCCTTCTCTGTATAATTAACATTCAGCCCATGTCTCCCGCATATTGGTCTGCCAGGCTGCCTTCTGCAGTCTTCCCCGCTGTGTCTCTATAGTAACGGGTAGGTGAGTGAATGAGAGACGGACGAAACGGGCCGCGTGGGCCTTATGAGTGGGCTGAACCACTGCACGCCACAAACGCAGCGAGGCCATCAAACAGAAGACACCCGCGCGGTGCCGGTGAGCGTCTCTGACTCCTCCACGTCCAGTCGCTCCGTCTCTTCTGAGGTAGCTGCGAGTAACCTGGGCGCCGCTGTGTTTCCCACCCATTTTCCCTCTTTATCTTCCCATGAGTCATGAAAGGGCAACACAGCGTTTGATCCACTGCACGATCAATGTCAGACTCACACCTCCATCCAAACATCGTAATCCTGTTTCTTTCTGGAGGTTGTATAAATTAATGTTGAATGTTGTCTCTTATTGCCAGGACACCAAATGCAATACAGAGGTTGAGGGTATACAAGTACATTAACTCAAATTGTTAATCACCCATTAGGATCCTTGAGTTCCTGTTACCTTAGAATGAGTTGTGTATTTTAATCCTTGGCTTGTAAGGGTTTGTATAGGTACTTTTAATTCAGTTAAGGATTGGTGAACGACCAAGACAACGGCCCTTTGGATAACCAGTATTTATGCCATCCAAAGTTGACTTTACTGTGTCTTAGAACAGGGGATTCCCTCTGACGGTGTATTCATAGCACCATTTGGAGATAATGTATTTTCTTCCACCCTGATGCTGCTATTTTCAATTAAATGCACACTGTGACGTCCTACTCAGTTGAGAATAATCTCCATTAACGTCAAGGTTCAGTCGATTGATCAGTGGTATGAGTCATATGTCATGCTGCATACTGTGTATCTTACATAACTATATAGCGTGTGTTTGTAAAACACCTTTGATATTTAGGTTGTTATTTTAAAAGTCCAGGACAGCGCAACAATTCCTTCACTTATCACACACCTACACAGTGCGCATTGTTATTCGTCTCCTCATAATTTGCAAGTGAATCACCTCCCACCACACGAATCTGCATGATTATTCATCCATTTATTTTCCTGCCAAGATCCAAACTATAGAGATGCTCCAATGCAAGACCACTAGCAACATCAACAAATGCATATTTCCCAAGCAAACATGTACATATTTTGCCGTACCAGTTTTCACATTTGCTGAATTTTCGATTTTTCAAAATATTTTCCCACTAATATTTTCCTTTCTGTAGCCGAGGTGTTTTTGAAGGCTTTAACTCGTAAATGTAAACTGCTGGATATGCGGTGCTGTAAAACCGAACGGCTCAAGAAAAGCTTATGTTGTACGATAGTCAGTGTCATCTTAACACTCTCTGTTAAAAGTTCACTGCTTTACTTTTGTTTACTTTCACAAGGATCAAAACCACCAAAGACGTTTTCCTCTTACATGATTCACCCACTGATGATCCCATACTAATTAAATTGCTTTGATTCAAACCTTGCTGTCTATGTAACAAAGGCAAAAGACCTCAGCCGACATCTTTCTCCCCTAAGTTGTCTCTCCGTTCCCCCTTTGAGTCTCTCACCTTTCCCCTCGTCTCTGGTTCGCCATCTCTCTGATTCAGAAGTTCTATTGCAACACCACGTAGGTGTGCTGTTCCAATTAAGCAGAGCCCTCATTACCGCTCTCTCCGGGTGGAAGAATGACTCACTGACTGCAACACCTCACGTCTCCACACAGATCCCACTGACTTCCTCCTCCCGTCCCCTGATGATGCCCTTTCGTGTGACAGATGCCTGCCTTTCTTCCATAAATAAACATCTAATGCAAACTGGAGCAAATGTACGAGTAGTAACTGTAACATGGTGACATCCACAACAACAGGATGCAACCTTTTGCATATAGGTGAGCCATGAAGAACGAAGTCACTCTCGCTCTATGATTGAAATAAACGGAAGTCTCCGTTTATTTCAATCATATTTTGTTTCGGCGAGCGGTTAAAGTCCAGCCACGGCAACACAGTTTCAGCCTGCTAATCATACAACAAAGTGCTGCGAGACGGCTCGCCTTTTAAAGTGACTTGTGGCGATGTAAAGCTTATTCATTTTGTGCAATATTGGTTACAACCAAAGCTTAAGAGGTTGTTTCTAAGTTGGTAAGTCGGCTCCCCGGGACATCTTTGAGACTCACTGCCTGCACCAGAGACAACAAATACATCTGAACAAGGAGGACATCCAATTGACTCAGATCCCCTGTCTGAATTAAGTCACATTACCACTCATCTTCTTTTCTGAACATGTGTGCACAGATGTATCCTTTTTTAACATAAGTGCTTTTTTCCCCTGCTCCTCAGTCCTCTGCGTTCACACTGTTAATCCTGTGGATTGCAGCAAAAAAAAACACCCACCAGGTTTGTTACGCAAGAGAGAGCGAGTGCTGAGCAGCAACAAAAGGTGCAGCAGATTAGTGGCAGGGGAGTTGGCAGAGAAGACGGTGACAATTACAATGTGTAGTGGAAGTGACTTAATCCCCGTTGGGTGAACAACATGTCCGGGATAAACACCTGCATCACTTCTCTACCGCCCGACTCCTGGCAGAATACTTGTGGTCTCTCCCTCGAGCTTTACCCAAAGGGATCTCTGTGTCTGCCTGTCTTTTTATACGCACACACACACACACACACACAGTAAGAGTGAGAGAGAGATTCAGTTGTCAGTGGCAACCCAAAGTCTTTCCTGTTGATATGCAAGACACATATACAAATGGTGTTGCAGCTCTGTCTTTCCTTCACAAACACACACACACACACGCATGCACCAGGAGCCACAACAACACTTCCTGTTTCTGTTTTTCCTTTAAAACTGATCTGTAATGGAGGAATATACTTTCACTGCCGCTCAAATACTCACAAAAAAGTTGGTTTCACAAGACATTATCGCAGCTGAGAAGACCTGCTTTAACTGAATGATCCGCCTGCTGGAATCATGCAGACTGATGATGTGTGTCAGTCATTTTAAATCGAGCAATACATGAAAGTATAGCAAATGTACATTCTATAAAGATGAGGTGATGAAGATCTCCAGGTTGCCCGTTTTGCTGGAGAAACCGCAACGACCTCCAGGGTGTCATTCTAATGGACTAAACTGTGTGCGGTGAACAAATGGCTGTCTCTGTAGTGGATACAATTGGATTTAGGACTCTAATGGGTGCCCTTCTATTGTAGAAAACATTGTCAAGGTGTGTGCAATTCGATCACAGCCCTCTTGAGTGCTTAAAGAAACGTAATGCCGGCCCTCATGATGGCCTTTTCAGTGGGAAAAAAAGGGGATATGGAGCAATAACGGATGTCCTTCAAACTGAGAAGACATGGTACTGTTCCCTCTACAGTGCCCTACCTGTCAGAACAAAAGTGAAGCAGTGGTCCCTTCAGTCTAGGCCCCTCAGAGGGCTCTTCATGTGGAGATAATGGGATGTTTAGCACTAAATGAGGCCTATGCAAATACATGGTGCAGTGCTCTCTAGGCGGCCTTACAGTCTAGAAAATGTGCCTCACCACAAGGTTTCAACCTTGCCTCTTAGTCAGCGAGAGAATTACACTGCTCTCTGGTGGTGTACACCCATTATTGGCAGAGCACTTTCTATCTATTTCTATCTCTACATGTAACCGCCATAAAACATTAAAAATTGCTTGATCATCTTCAAACGAGATTTACTTTAAATTTTGTGGAATTGCAGTGTGCTGTTGGAGGTTAATCTGGTGTTTGCTTCTTCAGAACAAGTCAGCTCTCAACTACTTATGTAAAAAAGGATCCGCCGTTGGAAGAGTTATGGCGCCCCCGTGTGGCTAAAATACCTGTTGGTTACCACACCGTGACATCATCAGCAAACACACGTTAAAGAAATTTCATAATAAATAATGACTACGAGCCAAATACACAGCAAAATATAAGTTATCTTTTAATCTAAAAAAAAAAATGTTTGTTAGGTGCTTTTTATTATTACTTGCCACATTAACTGCCCCCAGATTGTAGCCCGTTGTTTGTTTCTGCAAAGCCGAATAGAAAATGTCATCAAAATAAAGGCATGTTCGGCATCCGTCTCAATAGACGGTTTAAAAAAAAAAATGTATTTTATAATAGAGCAATGATACGCCCCTTGTTATATTTTATTCCCAACAGGTATTTACGGTGTGAGTAAAACTAGGAATTTCATTACAAATGTACAGTTGTATTTTGTTGTTTTATTAAAATAAGATTATTGTTGTGAGCTATGAATAGGGGCTGACTCTGCTGACCAATCAACAGCTTGGTTCCACTGTCTACCTAATCTTGCCCTGCAACCACTTTTCCACATAACCTTCCTCGGGTTTTTTTATTAGCATTCAAATAAATATTAAGACAAACATATTTAAAAAATGCACATATTGTGAAAACACTTGAGACACACAGATGGGATTGTGACACACACTGGTCTTTACATTTATATTTAAAAAAGGGCTTTTGGCGTATGATTAAAAACATAAGAGGTATTTAAACACTATATTAACTGCATTTGTTTTGTATTAGTTTGGTTGTTTTGCCTACATTAACAAGCTGTGGGAAGAATGCAGTGTAATCCAGTGTAAGAGCCTGAGCCTGCCTCTACACCAGCATACACAATATTTACAGGTTTCATGAATTCAGTTCAATCTCATTCTTCTCAAGAGTCTATTTCACAAAAATGACAACTATGTTTCTGTAGTGGTTTATTTTTATTACAAGTTGTACTCTCGTATGTTTAGCTATACTGTGATTGTGACGATGGTGTATTTGAGGTGGGTGTTCTCATGTGGTGATGCCGTAGTAAAAGAAAAATTTTCACAACATCAAACAGGCGTTAGGCCATTCTACGGCCACGAGAGGGCGCCAAATAATCGGTGATCCGCTCCCCAAATTGCAGCAAATACACCCACCTGTATGTAAAAACGAGCCCAGCAATCAAGGAGGAACGACGAGAGGCAGCAAGGGAACAAACGGGGATGAGATGCGATACGTATAAAAACGCAGTCTCTATTTAATTTTTTTTTTTTAGAATCATTGTTCGTTTTGGAAAACCGCTCTGGCTTTTTCCGAAGTTGAGTGTGATGTGTTTAAATGCCGACGCACTATGCGTCATTTTGTAAGCGGTGGATTCAATAATATAAAGGAGCTAAATCATATTTTGTTTGTTTTCACACGTCTTAATCTATCGTTACATATCAGGGAGGGGGATACATCCTAACCAAAAGCGTGCAATATTTGCCTCTTCCCTCGTTGCCTTTTTTTTTTTTTTTTTTTGTCGGTCATTTCTCCGGTTCGACAGAGACGAATCGAGAGTCAATTGTAGTGGTTGTTGATGCTGGTCAGGCTGTTGATGCTGTTGACGCAGCTGATGTGGGACGGAGACACGGTGCCGAAGGGTCCCGGCGGCTGCAGGTTGTGGGTGTGATACAGAGCCGACGGAGGGCCGCCGGGCCAGTAGGAGAAGCCCGGCGGCGCCACCCCGGGACCCACCAGGTTCAGTTTGGAGATCCCGGCGAAGGGAATCGGGGAAAAGTTCCCCTGGAACTTGTAGATGGCCTGCTCCGTGGTGGACGGCTGGCACACCTGCGCCAGGCCGTGGAAGTCGAACTTGTAGGCGTAGCGCTTGCCGTGCACCTTGGTCATGATGTTCTTGTCGTAGTAGTAGCGCAGCGCCCGGCTCAGCTTGTCGTAGTTCATGTTGGGTTTGCTCTTGCGCTCCCCCCAGCGCCGGGCCACCTCGTCCGGGTCGATGAGCTTGAACTCGCCATTGGTGCCCTCCCACGCGATGCACGACATGTTGGCGCCGTCGGAGAGGAGCTCCAGCAGGAACTGCCACAGCTGGATCTGCCCGCTGCCTTCGTGGGGGGGCACGGGGATTGAATGGAAACGATTAGATTCGGGTTTCTTCTTTTATTATCGAGATAGATAAGTACACACAACAATACATATTGTAGAAATGGTAAACGTCTGTTTGATGGAAGATGTTTTTTTTAGACCCCGCTGTGATTTTGCAAAGGAAAACTAAGATAATAACCTTTAAAGACACACCAATGCACTTTAAATGGAACGGGCACACCATTTATAAAACGGCATTGTATCCCGAGGAGAACTCTTTCTTTCATTGGATAGCCTGTATTTAAATGCATATTGTGTTTTTATTAAACTGCATTGCACTCTTGAATTTATTTATGTATGGTAACAAATCAATAGGAATTCGCAGGTGTTAATATACATGTCTGTTAAATAATCATGTTTTTAAAAAATGCCGTATTTCAATTATTAGTCTCCCTTCATTTAGTTTTTACATATCGGTTATGAACCTAAAAGTGGATGAGACAAATTTTGAGATGAAATCATTCTGTGGTGAGTAACCCTGTGATGGGGTGAGACGAATGGCGTCAGTAAATGAGGTCAAATCAGTATGTGACCAATAAACATAATGCGGTTCCACTGGGAAAATGCACACTTTAATTTATATCGACTTTAGATCCCCAACAGAAGACCAGGTTAAATGCCCCTCAATTAATCAATTCATTTTAGTATTAATTTGGCAATTGATTCCTAAATTTTTCCTTTGAATTACAATTGTTTTTCCACCGTTATTATTTTGTTCAGGAATAATCGCAGAAAATAGAGTATTGGCTTCTATCGTGTAATTAAAGAAAATCATGTCACATAAATAACTGTATATTTACTGGGTGTCCTGTCAGTCAATGATCTTACCTTTCTGTACTCCTGTGTTTAGTGGACCCCAAGATGTTCCTTTGCTTTCCTTTAACAGAGAATCTGTTGGATCTGAAATCAAAACACACACTTTGTCACCACCACGAGATGCCTGCTATCTAATTCATATCCATCTTTTAATAGTCTATGTTTTCTTTGGAATCATACTCTTATTTGCTAGTTCAAGAGAACAACTTCCCTGTTTCTATCATTTATTGCGTATCCGTTAACAAGCAAGATCAATTTGGAAAAATAAAAAAATGAGATAAAATAAGGTTGAAAAGGGTGAAATAATTCAGATTCTTAAATCAACTTCATGAACCCGTTTTCAGTGAGAAATCTAATATAAAACTGTTATAAGCCGCGGGAAAACAACCCAACCAGTGCGTAAGATAAAAAAAAAAAGAAGTTAAAAGTAAAAAAAACGGCCCAATCTCTACAAACGGTCAAATTGATTAAAACTTCTAATCGCATCCTCAAACGGTCGCAGCCGAATGCGAGACTCGCGTCGTCTCTGCGGTCTCCTCTCCCCGAGAAGCCAGGAAACGCGTCCAGGAAAAAGGATTTCCGATTTCCGACAAAAGAGCACGCGGGCTTCCAGATTGAAAAAGCTGAACAATGCTGCTGCGCGGCGCGCGCGGAGCGTCGCCGCCCCGCGCGCGCCGCAGGCACGCGGCAAACTCAGAAGCATCGCGCCCGCCTGTTTCCAGCCTTCTTTAGGGGACAAAATGACGAACCTGAGAGATACATGTTGAACATGAGGCTTCCTCCGCCGTCCTGTCTCATTGTGTTCGGGGGTTCAGAATGGGTTGGATTTCATTTCGTTGGTGGCGGAGGAAAAGATTTTTATTAAACTTTATCTCATAACTGTGATCTGGAATAAATGCGGGTGGACAGATTGAAGTTTCCAGGCAACTGTCACTGGCCCCCATCTCTGAGACAATATTCAGACAGCAATTTCCCCTGGTGCATTGCTTTAATTAAAAGAGCAATTTACCTCTGTCAGCCCGCCTGGTGCCCACAATAAAAAAAAAGGCTGATAGAAATTGGGCCCTTATCAATCCACCATCACAGTTTAATAAAGTTTCCGCGTTAAGATCTGAGTTTCTATGGTGAATTGAAGTGTTTGACATGGAAACCAGTTCAGATCCTCCTCACTTTTCTGCCTCTTTACCTCTCGGCAAACAGCAAAGACCTATTTTGTGTTGGGAAAAGAATATTTACATTGAAAGGGACGCTTCAGTGCGCATGAGAAAGCAAGGACATTTCCTCCCCCATGACCTTCTGTTTGTGGGTTTAAGGTTATATAGCCTCAATCGGGGGGTTGTAACTTTAAAACCATGGCTTCTGACGTCATTGTTTCCCTACATGTGGTGTTTTCCAGAGGCAGTGGACTGTGTGAAGCTGTGTGGGCTTTATTACCCAAGTACACGCACCCTTTGTGATTATTAGTCCTTTCATTTAAACTGTGCTGTTTGCAACTGATCACTTTTTACATTCACAAAGATTTAGAGGCATTTCATAATTGTTAGAGATTGATTGATATCACCTATAAATCATAATCAATACACCATGGTCCAATGCGATCCAACCGGGGCTTTTTATTGTTATAATAGTTCTCTGCTCTGGTGTATAAAACATATACGAAGTTAAAGAAAGGATTCATTGAATGTTTGTGCGTTAAAACACACCCTGGCATCACTTTTTATGCATCAAACAATGGCTTAGTGTCTTAAACTGTGTTCCACCAGATTTCCACCTTATGACTCAGTGACACGGGTCACATGAATCCTTTTCCCTGCGTGCCTTCCTGTCTATTCCTTCAATGAGAGCGATTGAATCAAGGCAAAGCAACAGACTCGTTGGCATCTGGTTTGTCTGGTCCAAATGTAATTGTGTCACAACATGAACAGACCGATTATCACACCCTCAGAAAGAAAACCATTGTTTCAAGTGTCAAAAGAGACGGAGACAAGGAATCTGTCAACAACACTTGGACCGGAATGACTTGTGTGTTTACACTTTGAATAACACACATTGAGATGAAGTTACACATACGTCATTCATGTTATTTTACCTGACTGAGCTACGGCCATGAAAACACGCACACTCAGGCTACATAGTGCATGGCAGGTTATTTTGTTTATTCGTAGGCTGCTGATTGTGAGGTAATAATTGGAGAAAAAAACAGATGCATCAGATTAAGAAGACCTTTTACTGTCTCATTAGTTAAAAAATGATGAGTATGACATCACGGTTTCTCCTCAGAGACGAAGAGGAGGATATCTCGTGCCACCGATCAATGGAGGATTAATTAGCAAACATCCCCCGACCCCCCCCTCCCCTCCCCCCGTGTCGCTTCGTCCTGGTGGAGAAGATAGAAAGATTTTCCATTCTCCACACGGAGGCGGTTCGTCGGGCCTCGGCTCAGTCGGTGTGTCACCGGCGTCCCAGACTTGCTTTAGCTGCCTGTGTGCAAGTTAGAGTCGCAGGCAACTTAAAACAAGCCTCGAAAGCGAGACTGTACTGATGGAGGTGAAATGGTGCGGAGGGCAAGAAATCCACTGAGAAAAAGACAAAAACAAATAATACCGAAACCTCAGAAAGGCCTTTTGTTTGTTTTGTTTTATCATATTGCATTAACTCCTTGGATGGATGCAGGTTATACAGAGTTCAGATGTTTGTTAAATGATTAAATGAGTTAAGTTCAGCATCTGAACAAGTAAAACTGAGGAAAGTACATCTCACAAACACATCTTAATCCTAAATGAGTAACATGAGTAACACAAACACAGACACTAACTAACTCACCTCGGTGCTCCGGGGGAGTTTGCCGCTTCCTGCACCTCTCAGGTACGACTCCTCTACGAGGTTGTGCGACAGCCGCTTTAATCTGTCTGCAGAGGAATGCATGTTTGAGAAAGGTGTGTGTGTGTGCGTTACACATTTATTAAAAGATCCTGTTTTTTGGGGTGTGGAACGGTAAGCCGCTGCAAGCTCATGGGCGTGTGACACAAACTCCTGTGTCCTGGACCAACAGGAGGCATGAGTGTGCGTGTGTGTGTGTGTGTATCTGGAGGCAAACACACTCCAGGATCCATGTGACATGATGTGGCTGCAAGATAAACATTACTATGAGCAAACAGAGAATAAGCAAGTGGTTGATAATAAATAGTTGGTTGTGTGCAAAGGAACTGTTGGAGGGGTAATTCAGGTTTTTGTTTTCAAAGATCTTTATGGTCTCGTATGGTGTTCACTGTGTTTGTGGTGCAGAGGGCCTCAGAGGTTCAGTAGTTGGGCTTTATGCTGCTTTCCAGTTGTCTCCGTCCGAGTTGGAAAGTGTAAGTTACCCAGCTTTCATGCGGCATTTTGCGCAGACACGGCCCCTTTAGGGCGCCATATCAGCCGTTCGACTCGGGATTCTGAGAGTACCCCGAGCTGAACCAGAAAGAACGTACGACTCGCACAACAAAGATGTCTGCTCCCACATTTCATGGAAGTTGATATGAATTAGATTTGTATTTGTACTACGTTGGTCGTTTTAATGTTGATTTTAAATGCTCTTACACACCTATTTACATTGCTGCTTCAGTCCGGTCACCAGTCTATGCATTGCACGGTTTTGCTGTGCGTGTAACGTTTTGTTTTCAAACTGGTTCGCTAAAAGGCTACGTTGCCAACAATAACAACAACTAGCTTGCCACTGCCACCGGTGGCTCGAGAAAAACGCAACTGCACTTGTTATAAAAGGAAATAGGCGAAAATGGCAAAATATTACTGAAATGTAAGACTTGCAATAATGGAATTACTTAAAATGTCAGTGTTTCTGTAATACCTCTTTATATCCTAAAGTCGCTAACGGATTTCTATAGTAGTTTTACAGTACTTCTCTAGTGTGTCCAAATATACAATAGTATTTCTATAAGATACCTATAAGATTACTGTAGTATTTTATCGAAAACGTCCAGCATTAGCATGGCAGCTGCTGCACTGGTGGCGTCCATGTTCTTTCCAACTCGTCCTGTAGCAAGACGCATTTGGAACGCTATAAGTGGTACGAGCCAGGCAATGACGTCACTTTCCAACTCGGGAGGCTGACTTACGAGACAAATGGAAAGCAGCATTAGAAATCATCACACATGCAACAATTTTCACACGTTAAAGAATCAGAATTAGAATAATGTAACTCATGGCAGGCTGACGTTGTGCACATGATGGATTCATCAGGACTTGAAGTACACCTGTACAGGTTCCGTGACAGACTCGCGTGGTGATTGGCTTTCAGACCTGTTTTGTTAAAGCATTACAGGTATTTATTTGCCTTTACAGCTGAGATTCAAACTGTGAACGCATCTTTATATCAGTGACTGAAGACTTTACATGCACAACATTTGTGCATATAATCTACAGGCTGATGCCAGAAGTATGTATTTACTGTGCTATTGTGCGTCTGCTACACAGTACTTTTGCTGTATTGAGTAAAAAGAACAAGATCCGCAGAACATAAATGTGTTTTCATTATATTTTCAAAAGATGGTTCACATGAAAAGTGAAACATAATTGTACATGTTTGTTCAGTGCTCGACTGGCTATCGGAGGAGGATGTTGGCAGAGCAGATTGCCGGTTGCTTTTTCTTATTGTCCCTCCCTTGGATTGTAACAGTATAAAACAAATAATATGAAAACATGTGACCAGGTGCACCTAACTATGTTTATTTCATTTGGTGATTGTGAAAAAGAACCAACAGTCTCTAGTTTTGAAGAAAAGCCTTTATTTCCTATTCCTAGAACATGCTGTAGCATGGAGGAAGAAGTAGTAGATATCCATACACGCACAGCCGCACAGTTTGTCTACTGTTCTGTGAGAGCCGTCTGTGCGGGGTCCACGTCGAGGAGCGGGGTATTCTTGTGTTTTTCAGGTTGGGTCGGGCGGGCAGAAGGGAGGCTTAGTGCTGGATCCTACGAATGGACTGCACCTGGTTGGTGTGAGCCTGGGTGCTGAACTCGTTGTAGTTTCTGTACTCGCCTTGGTGTCTGTCTCTCTCCAGGATGTACTGGTAGCCACGGTAACCAGGGAACTGGTAGGCCACCCAGCTGCACAGAGAGAGAGAGAGAGAGGTGAGAAAAGGTCAGATCCCAGAGTACAATCTGCTTGATGAAGGAAAACTGTGATTTCTATAATGTGTTTGGTTCACGGCGATTGAAATACAGATCGAGGAGACTGGATTGACTTACGCTCCTGAGTTGACTTTGATGGAGGGCACCTCCTTGCTGCACCAGCCCATGGCCTGGAGGGAGGGGTAGTCGTCACACATCTCAAACTTACGGCCCTGGAAGTCCTCGCACTCGTACAGGGTCACCTTGCAGTCGCTGTGGTTCTGCAGAGAGAGAGAGAGGCGGAGGGAGGAGGTCAGCCACCCGAAAGGCACCGAGCAGGATGAGCGGAAGGAGGGCCGTGACTTACAGCGCACTTGATGGGCCTGAAGGAAAGCATGTGCTCGGTTCTGTAGCTGCTGTTTCCACTCCAGGCCTCGTAGCGAGGGTAGTCTCCCTTCTCCAGGATGAACTGCTGTCCCTGGAACTCTGGGTACTCAAAACCCACCCACCTGGAGTGGGAGAGATGAGGCGCAGAGACGTGAGGGGGCGACAGGGGAAATGCTGAGGTCAACAAATAACTTATTGATGGAATTGTAAAATAAAAACAAAAATGTAAATTAGTTTTAGTGAATCAACACTGGAAACCACAGACCCCCCCCCCCGAATGGCCCCGAGTGAAAGCATAAAGCAGCGTCTTTTGTCAAAGGGAGCACAAAGCAAACATGAAACACTGCTGCTGCTGCACCCACAGCTTTTTATCTGATCGCCAGTCAGTCAGCCAGCCATTCGGGCTCAGAGCCGCCAGCTGCACACGACCAGCTCATATCACAACAGGGATACACTTGGATGCATGCACACACACACACACACACACACACACACAGGCAAACGAGCCACGCCATGTCGCGATTGCAATAACACTGTGAGCTGAATTCATGGGTTTTTTTGTTCTGTGTTCAGGTCTTTTGGTCTTTAAAAAGAACCGCAGATAAAAATAGAATGGCAGGAGAAGCAAATAATGTGATTCTTTAAGGTACTATTATGGTTTGGTAAAATGCCATTTTCAAGCAGCAATGTGTGTTCATTTAAGATTACAGACCAACAGAGTGTAGAATATTATTCTCACTCTCACTACGTATTCGGTCACGTACAGATTTGAACCAGATTGCAGTAAACACTGTGTGTGATCTCCACCCTGAACGGGATGCACACAGATGTGACTGCGATGAAAGGGTGAGAAGTGGAGGGAGCAGAAGGAAAACAACACCGTTGAGGTGGACTTACGGTCCGTTCTCGACCTTGATGGAGCGGATCTTGTTGAAGCCCCTCTCCATGATGTTCTGGCACTCCAGCATGAACTCACAGCGCTTGCCCTGGAAGTTCTCCTCCTCCCAGACGGTGATCTTAAACTGGCCCATCTGCTCCATCTGTTGAGTGTTCATGGCTGCTGCTTATTCCTTGCGTGTTACTCTTTGACAAGGTGGAGGGTTGAAAAACAAAATCAGCGTGAATAGATGGAGATCAAAATCACAACACAACCAGCACCACTGGAGTAGTTTCAACATGACAGAAAAAGTCTTCTCTTTTTAGTCTCAACATGAATGCGACATGTGACCAACCAGGAAATGCAGGTGGTTACCGAAATCAACCCAAAAGAAGGGAACTATTCCTGTTATTTATCATGTTTCCATTCCTCAGTAGCTTTTTCCTCTACTACCAAATAAGAGATGCAACTGAGAACAACAGACATGCCCATGAAGTTAGCAAAGCCACATATCTGATCCGCAGCCGGCATGCTGTCTGCAGCATCACAACAACGGATCACTTCCAACAGCCATCGCTAACCGTTTTTGAAGATGAAAAATAACACATTAAACAACTGGTTTGACAAAAAAATATTGGTTGGCTATCCACAACAAGTTAGTACTTCCCACTGAAACAACCGTTGCACTACTTTTCCCTAAAAGATAAATCAATGAATGTTTTTCACTTCTTAGCCAATCAAGCCTGAATCAAACCGCTTGTCTGTCCATTTAACAGTGTGTGGGCAGCATGTGGGGGGGCCGCTGGGCTCCTCCCCAGCACACGCAGCTGTCTCCTGACTGCAGTATCTTAGCTGGGTCTGAGGCCGCTTGCTGATAATACTCACAGACGGTACTGAGGTGGGACAGATCCAGTGTAATCAATGTCGGGGGTGAGACCCTGGTCCGTGTTTTTATAGGGCCGGGCCCACCGGGCCCGCGCCGCTCCGCATGCCCGGCAGCCTTGCACACTCAGCAGCTGAGCGGGGCCGGCTGAAAGGGAGGCATTAGCCTGGCGCTTTGTGGAGGCTCCGGAGCGCCATTGTCCTCAGAGCCTCAAACCAACGCAGTCATCAATCTGGCAGCCGCGGCCAGTGGCGAACGGACCCGGGCCCACACAATGGTAACGCACTGACACAACAGTTTGATTGGTGTGGCAGGATAATGGACACATTCTGGGAGCTGATCCCCTCTGTCTCTCTCTCTCTCTGTTTCTCTCTCCTGGCTGAAGGTAAACTCGATGCGAAAGCAGAGGTGGGCGCAAGGACACGGGCCCATTCCACCTGAAGGGCATCTTCGTCTTCCTCTTTTTCTTTACTGCAAGAACTGCTGTAATAAAAAAGCTTCAAGTATAGTCTAATTATCTGACCGGTGGTGTCAGGGAACCTCCTGTTTATAGTATATCATGATATATGCTTAAAGAAAAGGCATCGTGGGCACTGTAGCTTATCCAACCACACTGGCGCTCCGATCATATATCTTAAAACATCAGATCGTAGCATAGAATAGTATTTTATTGTAGGGATAAGAATATAATAATCATCATGAGATTTAAGGACTGAATGACAAATGAAATGTAGGAAGAAAACATTGTGCTGGAGCACAAAACAACTCGTGTGTCTGAATTTTTATATGTATATGTTTATTTTTTAGCTTAATACCTTTTTTCAAATGTCCACTGAGGATGATTCATGATATCAAGAATGTGATTTTTCTGAATGAATCATATTTAAAAAAAATGTTTTCTTGCTTTTCAAATAGATTCAGCTTACGCCTGTGAAATTGATAAGTTACAAGTGCACCGTGTTAGGACCTGTATTTAAATGGCTAAAATATAGGCATACCAGGTTCAAATACAGTTTTGAATTGTCATCAGTTTCCGTTACAACATTTGTTTATGTATTTGATTTCATTGTTGGACTGCGAACAGCAATAGAGAAAAAATACACTTGCACTAATATCAGCATTTGTGAATAAAAAACATCTATTATGTTATTCGTTTGTGGGCCTCTAACAGTTATTTTATGTTATCAGTCTCTCTCCTTGTGTGAGGCCACATTAAGTATAATAAAATACCTGTTGAGATAGGTAGTGTATGATTGTATATCAAAAGTATTAACTATCAAATACGTGAACACTTGGAGTGTGATGACAAACTGTAACTATGTTGAGTGATTACTGACAAACCATCAGTTCTGATCCACATTTACAAAAATCAAGCTTTCCACACACTAATTATATGCCTTCAATTTTATTTAATCCCGCACGCTTTGACATTTTAAAATATGCCAGTGTTTCAACAACGTTGCAATAATGACGAGGATGTCAGAGAAGTGTTACGCTCATCATTGGTGACATCTAGTGGTCGATGTGTGCCTTACACTAAAGACACTGGCAGAAACCCGTCAAATTGGTTATTGTTGGTTAAGTTATTGTTATAGTTCAATTATTACTACACACCAAAATATACATTTACAAAGGACTGAAATGAGTTTATTTAGAAGTATCTTATGTCAGAAACAAAGGTGTTTATTACTTTTGCTTTGGGAATGTAAGTATATCCACACGGTCACATTGTGGTGACCCGGCTACATTTTGGGAGCAAAACTATATGCACAACACAACAATATAATTTACTTAAAAGTGAGTAAACATGTGTGTGTTTTCCGTCCCCCCCTTGGACATGTGTGAGCTGTTTACTTGTACAAACAGCTTTCTCGTTGTCTTCTGCTAACTCATTCATTGTCCCTGTCCCTCCATATGTCTCCCTGTGAGTGTGTGTGTGTTTGTGTCATCAGAGGCTTTCCCCTACAGCAGGTGATCAGCAGGTGAAAGGACAGGTTTATATAGACACAGATGTTGTGTGTGTGTGTGTGTGTGTGTGTGTGTGCGTGTGCTTCCTTGCACACACATTTTCTTTAGACACATAGACACCCGTTCATGTAGCACACACTCAAAGGTCTTTTTAACTTTTACTCCCTATGTCTGACAAGATGGATCAGCAGTAAATGCTTTTCCTCCATGTGCGCACACACTTGCACACACAGACACACACGAATAGCTAATTTAACTGTAAAATACAACTGAGGGATTTTGCATCTTTCCAGGACAGTGTGGTCCAGTACAGAGCGAGGACTGTTCTACTTTGAATCCTTATCTTGCCTTGTAAAGAATACACTCTTCTCTTCTCCCTGGTCACACAAGACACGTCTACTGGCAACTAGTTTCATATCATTAAGCATGACAAATGGTAGTAATCCACCAGAAATGTATCATTTACCTTTTTGTTGCAACCATATTGGCAGCAGGTCAAACTCAGAGACTCAACTCAGAGAGTAAAATGCAAAAACACAACGGGTGGCAGCTTTTTAATGGTTCACCATGCTGGACACACTGCTGCCTGGTTCTTTATTAATATCGGTGATAATAACTTCATTAACATCCAATTCTCATAATCATTCAACTTCAACACTGCTGATTATATTTTCTTTTCTGGGTCAACATGAGTTAGAAATATTTGAATAGTCAGTAAATGCAATTGCATTAACACAACCGTGTTTGCATACAAGTGCGCACACACACACACACACCCACACACAGTGACATACAGATTGCACTGAATAAATGCCCTCTTTCGGGTGGAAGGTTACCGTGGAGATTAAACCAGGTAAGGATGACACGCGAGCTGGACATCTGCTCCTCCTGCCTCACCTTGTCCCCACTGATCTCTGCGCGGACAATCAAGCAGCTTGATTTACCTGCACCAACAGAGGCGAGATGCTACGCAGCTTGGAATATGTTGCGTACATGAGCCACGTAGAAAGACATTGGTATTGAATTGTGATGACAGTCGCACACAAAACAAACAAA
Source organism: Apeltes quadracus (assembly GCA_021346845.1). Classification (NCBI taxonomy): domain Eukaryota; kingdom Metazoa; phylum Chordata; class Actinopteri; order Perciformes; family Gasterosteidae; genus Apeltes; species Apeltes quadracus. The sequence goes on along the minus strand of CM037932.1, from coordinate 10,847,003 downwards.
CACACACACACATGCACACAAAGCAGCTTGATGCCGTAATTATTTTTCATGTCAGGTGTTTTTTCATTTCCTTACAAAGACCTCACACCTCATTTGAGAACATTTCCTTCTGAGGTCTCAAATGTTCACTTGCATCCAGTAGCACTGGAGAGAGGCTCGAGCTTTTGCATGACTCTTCATTATCAGTAACTGACAGAGGAAACAGCACACAGCCCACAGGCAATGCACACACACACACACACTCAAACAAAGCCTGTGGGGAGAACTCCCTTTCCCATTCACAGATAGCAGAAAACAGTTGGGCAGGCAGCACAAATGTAATCATGTCCTCTCTGCACAGATGCAAACAATGGTCTTGATGATACTCGGACAGAATGGTCTGAGCAGAGCACAGTGAGGGTCACGGGCGGGCCAGCAGGAGTCTCTCAACTAGATTATACTGCCCCAAATCACAATATGCAGACATGTCCTCGCTCCACTGATGTAGACAGGTTAGACTCTTTAATGGACAAAAGGTGTACAAAGCAATAAGATCAACAGAGGAGGGATCGGGCTTCCGAGCGATACACGTAGCAGTGGAACTAGACAAAAGCGTATCAAATCGCAGGGAGTTGAATGTGAAACTCAGTTCAATTAACCGGGACGGGATCATATAAGAAGTTCAAATGCATTGACGTGGATGTTTCTGCACCTTCAGGGCTCTCATGTGTTCTGAAGGAATGACAGAAGCGCTACAATTAACCCGTTGCTGAGTGGAAGTGTTTGACTTGTACCGCACGACCAACGTGACTAACGCTACACAGCAAGACACACTTTCTAAATGGTTGCTTTGAGAATTCCCACTGAGAAATTCCCACTACCAGGCTTTTTTTTTTTTTTTAAAGATGAGGAACTATGAATCCACGAATTCAACGTCATGTTTCCCACTGGTATCGTACTGTTTCTATTTTGTGGTAGATTAAGACGCTTTCATCTTACAGAAAACAAGCATCTGCCCAACCCTCTACGTCGACCCGTTTGGTGGCTTAGGGTGCAGCAGCAGCAGCAGGACCAGCTGGGATGGTCCGTTTAAATTGGGACACGGTAACCAGGATACTGAGGAGTGCGAGCTTCCCCTTCCACTGGCGTTAAGCAAATATTGACTGGAGCTTAAAGCCGAGGCAAATTTGCTCTCAGGTAAAGGCCGGGCCGCCTGTCAAGCTAATGTCTCCTCTTGTGAGGGGATGATGAGGGTTTTTTTGTGCGGCAGTAAAGAGTGAAGGGGATGCACCAAAGTGAACACAATGTCAAAAGACAATTCTGCAAGGGGGGAACAGAGATGCTACATGTGTGTGTGTGTGTGTGTGTGACTTTAGTTTGAGCATACCTGAGACAAACTGCACTGTGGGCCAACGTATTCAGAAGTCCTCACTCAGGGAGACGAAATTTGTTAGACTTTCAGAGAAAGGGATCATCGGGAGATTTAAGTGAAATTTAAGATAAACTTTCCTTTTTCATATAAATTCATTATTTCTATAAGCAATCAGTCACTGATCAAATCAGTTTAGGTTGTAATCTGTTTGTGTATTTGGGGTTTCTGCCCAACACGTTACAGCGCTGAATATCAGTTTTATTTTTCCACAATGAAAACGTAAGTGGCATTAGATTGAATTCACCTAATCAAACCGGGATTGCAAAAATGATGGTCAACTCTTCAGTAAGGTGGAATCATTGAGCTGCAAAACCAACTTTATTGTCTGAAATCCAAAAGCAGGACAAAAGGGAAACACCAGCATTCATTTACATCACACAATCAGGCACTGAAACGCAGATATACTCCTGAACATAAGGAACAGCACGTAGTACTGACTTGTAAAAGTGTGATTGATGAACGCTGCATCACAGCTTCCAAATGGCAGATGGCCCCTATCAGATGTCTGCTGTGTGTTTGTGAGTGGTTAATGTTTATTTAATGATTAACGTAGCCCGCCGTTAAGCCCGTCTCTCTGCTCCCCGGCGCTCGCCTGCAGCCTCGGTGAATGACGCAGGAGACAGGGAGTAATGGAAAGGGCCTCCAGCGGAAAATACATAAAAAAACACATACAAAAATAGACGATATGCAGATTATCGTCAATGTCAACCTTTTCGGTACTTTCAAAATCACCCAGGGGGGAGTTCAACCTCTGGCTAGAAAACAACCAGGGAATCCCTCGGACTCTTTTCTTATGTCGGTTACAGCTTCATCAGAAGTGGAACTTCACTGAACCTAACGCGGGCAGACAGGTTCGTCTGTTCAAATCAAGCAACGAAGGACGTGTGGAGTAGTTGAGACTGGAACTCCTAATATCACCTTCACCCTTTTTTTTCTCTTTTCGTATTAATGAACGATCCTGCCTTGAAAGCCTGGATCAACTGAAGCCTTTTTTGTGCTTTTCTTTTGTTTTGACAATTCAATTAAATAAGAAGAAAAGTATTATTTTTTTCCCTTCACCTTCAGATGAATGACGACTGTGACTGTGACTCCAGCCGTCAGGCAACATGTTGTCCAAAGGCCGACGTGTCTTTCTTTAGAGCATTGTCTTTTGCCAGCTGTATGCAAATAAGGGACATACAATGCTGTACACCTGGTGCTTCAGTTACCGAACTACGCTGTCATCGAGTCGTCTTACATAATGCAATTATACATTATGCCTTGTGCGTTTTTAGTAAGAGCTTTGTTTTTGAGACTTTCGTTGCTGTAGAAATCGGCCTCTCATCCTTAAAAACACACTTTCAAACAACTCAAACCAAAAAAAACACTCCATCATTTGTCTGAACCGACACTCAACGCTGAAAACAAGCTCTGTGTCTTTCCCAGTTGCTCACCCATACCTGCGTAACGCGAGCCGAACGAACAAAACTTCATCTTCAGGTATTGTACGTGTGGCTCAACGTGAAGCAAATACGGACATGAAAAAGTCACAGGAAAGATCACCGCCGTGCGCGACAATGATCCGCGGAGGGTCGAGGTCGAGGCCGTGGGCGAGCAGCGGCTGGGCTCTCCGCTGTCCGGTAACCTCTGCTGGAAGATTGGAGGAGAAGTTAGAACACCACGCAAGTGTAAAAAAACACTTGTAAGAATTGAAACCCGTGATGAAATGAGACAGAATGAAGGAACAGCGTGACAGCCTGACAGCCTACCTTCAGGAGGAGCAGAGCGGTGAAGGCCGAGACGCGCAGGCTGGGTTGGACACGGCGCACCTTTTCCACGCACTGAATGTGTGGGGTCCGTGTCAGGTATACACCTTTTATACCTCTACATGCTCTCTCTCTCTCTCTCTCTCTCTCTCTCTCTCTCTCTCTCTCTCTCTCTCTCTCTCTCTCTCTCTCTCTCTCTCTCTCTCTCTCTCTCTCTCTCTCTCTCTCCCTCCACCCCTCGTGCATAAAAAACAACACAGATGATCCTCAGGGCATGCACAGACACCTGTCGCATGGTGCGTTGCTCTGATCCAATATTGACATAAAGGGGGGGAGGGGTGCTCGCGCACACACTAACACACACACACACACACAGACACGCACACAATGCATTATTCCTAGCAGGCCTTTCCCCCCCACCCCCCGTCCCCTCCTCCTCCTCTGTGCCAGGCAACGTGTGTGACCCTTGTGCCTGCGTTGATCTGCAGAAAGGTGCATTGTAAGGTCGCCGCCTGCCGACTCAGTTCGGGGAGTGTGCCCAGGCGTCATTTGCATGTGATATGCCTCGCAAATGACTCGCTCGCTCACAGGTGGCTCACTTTGTTCGACAACTCTGGGGAGACAAAAAAATCTCTCTGTGGAATCTACCGTGGGTTGTGTAAGGAAACTGCTCGCGGTTCCAACTGCCAGGGAAGAAAACAATGTTTTAGGCAAATGCTTCTCCAAACAGGAGACCAGAGGAGATTTATTAGTAGTGTTCTTCTCTCTGTCCCCCTTTTTCTTTGGCTCAATGGCCTTTGTTTGTTTGTAATGGTACGCAATGTCGTTATTTATCTTAAATTAGGCTTCAGTAATGATATAATTAAATAGGCATGAGGCATTAAAAGATTGTCATGTTGCATGATGGGAATTGTAGGAGCGTTAGTTTTACTAACGCTGATGACTAAAAGTTAGGATATCTCAGGCTCTGCTGCTTATTTTAATTATTTCTATTATTATGGAGGCACAATGTAGAAATAATGGAACATGGACATTCAACCCAATATTGAACAAATTGGTTTCAAGTATGTTTTAAGAGTGAGATAATCACATTTTACAAATTTGCTGTTATAGTGCATGATGTACTCTTGATCAAAACCAATAAAGCAATATCGTTATAACTCAACCATTTCTAGTGACCCCAACGCAGGTTTTTGAGACCCATATTTCACATTAACAGGATTTTAGCTTTTAACTTTTCAGTGCTTTGGTAAAAGCAGCCGTTTCAGCAACGCGCGCATGCAAGTGTTTGTGTTCCCCGCCGGCCCTCAACCACTCCGCTCACACTTCGGCGCTGATGACATTTAGAGCTTAAGCGCAGCACTCACACACCAGATGTAGCGCTGTTACCCTGGTTAGCTGCCGGCTTAGACTGGTCACTATGGTGTGTTCAGGATGGCTTAACCACGACGTACTCTGCATCTGTAGATTATCGAACACTTGATTGTAGATTAATCCGTATGGAGGGGAGAACGGAGTATGAAAATCAAAAGGTTGAATAGCAGATGGCCAATAGCAGCTCTCTTGCAAATACAAGTAACAGAATCATAGTAAGTTTATATTTGTACAGTATTGGAACAACATCAAACATTAGTCAGGAAGTTTTCATCGTGACATTTATTGAAGAATCAAGTCTCAGCTCCACATAATACATGAAATGTCTTTATTCGGCACATGGACCAGAACATAGGAATGGTGCATGTTGGTCTTTAAACGGTTATGTGTGACACACCAGTAAGAAAAAGGTTTGAAAGGAACTTCACTCATATCTTAAATCAACTGGCTTCTTCTTAGACACAGATATGAGACAAAGAACGCCTCGTATCACTGATCAGGTCACCTGACTGAATCGCTCTAGGAAAGTGATTTATTTAGCTTAAAATGGAAAATACTGCGCTGAACAAAATATTGGAAGCAACACTGTGGTAATGATCACCGCAGTACAAGCGTTTACGGAGGACGTTGTTCCAAGTCGAACTTTGTTAATTACCTAATGATTTGGTCATGGAGCTAACAAGGCCAAAGGTGTGTCTGACACAATGTGCAGAATGATGCTGGAGATTCAGATCGAACAATTCTCCAAATTGCAACCTCAATTGTCCCAACTATTAAAAAGTATTCGTACCACAAACCGTGGTTTGGTATTGCAATGGTTGCTTTAACGCAAACACAGACATGAAGGACTTGTGGCGAAGAGCTTCATCCTGACGTCTCTCTGAAAAGGAACAACTCCTCCACATCCTGCGTTAACGAACAAATCCTGAGAGAAGTTTAGGCGTCCAGAAGCAGCCGTGAGGAAGAAGGTACCGTAGCAGACTTTGAGTCCAGTTGTGCAGTTTATTGCTACGAGGCGAATCGGATGAACAGTTGGAGCAGCTCATCAATTCCGCTGAATCAAAAAGTTTGCATTTACATGCGTTCAACAGTGAAAAGTGAGCATGTGCTCACTCGTTTGAAAAAGTCAAAGAGAAAATACTTCAGCTGGTCAGCTGCAGAAGTCCTCAGTAAAAGTTGCACGTTTAATCTGAAATTTGACGCTGCAGCCTCCTACTGGCCCAGTCGCTTTGTGTAAGCCTCCCAGCCCGACTTCCTGTACGATTCAGCAGCTTTCAGCCTATCGGGGGCCTCCAGGATGCCCCGACCGACGATGATGACATCAGAGCCTTTTTTGTAAAGGACTTCCTCCGGGGTGGTGTACTGCTGGCCCAACCCATCACCTGCGAGAGGGGGATGGTGGAAAAGTGGGAGGTCGCTCAGGAGTAAGTGGAGGACCATCTATTAGGGCATAATTTACTGTGCTATAGCTCCACCTTGTGTTAAAGAAGAGACACCACACCAAGGAGAAAGCGTTTATCTATTTACACCTCTTTCCTGTCTGTTTGGAGCCACACATAGAAATCCTTTTTATAAACATGGCTTAGTTGGCACCATTAACATAAGACATTGATAATAAAAGTCAAATGAAGTCAAATTTACCGCCGGCCTGCATCTGCACCCCGGGGGTCATGTGGATAAACTCCGGCCTCTCTGTGATCTTGGAGCCACAGATGAACCCAAACACAAAGTCGGACTGCTCCTCCGCCATCTGCGTCTGTGAAGACGACGGGCTACTGAGGCAAACCGTAAACTGGTACAAGTGGACAGGAAACTGGGAGAAAATGCAGAGGCGCGCTTACCACAGCCCGTGTGTATTCACCGGTCGCCAGCGACCCCTCGGAGCTCATCTGTGCTATGAGCAAGCAGCCTCGGCCCAGAGGCTTCCCGACCGCACTCAGGCCCTTCACAACCCCGGGCCCCGGCACCGCATGGGCGTTCACTATGTGGGACCAAGAGGAGATCCGGTACAACCCACCTGGCAAAAGAATAAAGAAGTTTAAAAAAAGTCATTCAAAGTCATCTCAAAGCTGATGTCACGCGTAAGATCTTAAACGGCCTTACCTTCATACTGATGCTTGACCGTGTTCCCGATGTCGGCAAACTTGCGATCTTCGAAGACGAGGAAGTTGTGTTTCTCGGCCAACGCCTGCAGCTCCTGGCCGAAGGCCGCGGTGTAGTCCTGTTGGCAGACGCGAGACATGCATTGGGACTCCCGGCGCCCACGGCGCCGCGCTTGTAAAAATACGAACCGGCGCCACTCCACACCTCCAGGATGTCCACGTGGGTCTTCAGCAGGCAGATGGCGGGGCCCAGAGAGTCCGCCAGCCGAAGGAGCTCCTGGCTGCTGGTCACGTCGGCGGACACGCACAGGTTCGACTGCTTCGCCTCCATGGCGGTCAGCAGCCGGGACGCCAGAGGGTGCACGTCTGCGGGCGAAAAGGGGGCAGAGGGTGAAGGGCGCCACTACACAAACGGCAGCGTAGCGCCGCGGGGGAGAGGGGCTACATACTTGGCAGTTTGGCTCGGTCTGCGTAGCTCAACTCCACGCACGCCTTCTTGGTGGCAGGGAAACCGTTGCCGTTATCGTCCTTGCGACTAGAAAAAGAGAAAGAAAAAAAAAAGTTGCAGCGTCAGCGGGCATGTATGCAAAAAAACATCCTCGCCGAAAAACAAGCGACTGCACCTGAAAGTGTTGTTGTCCAGGATGAACGCCTTCACGCTCTGGGCGGTCTTGGCGTCGATGCGGTCGGCCGCCTGCAGCACCTCGAGCAGCTTGAAGATGGAGACGAGGGAGTGGAGCCGGATTCCACGGGACGCCAACATCTCCCTGGCGCCTTGCTCCCTGTCCATCAGCACTACGGCGTCGGTCACCTGCAACAAAGCATTTTAAAAACATTTACTGCTTCTACTCCATGCGCTCGTAAAGCCGTCACGGTGATCATTCAACATCTCTGCTTTAGTCTCTCCCGAGAACGCACCTTCAGTCCCTCTTTGTAGAGCACCTCAGCGGTCTCCAGGATGCTGCTGCCGCTGGTCACCGTGTCCTCGATGATCAGACACGAGTCCCCCTGCCGAAATGAGCCCTCCACCATGCACTTGGTTCCTGCAGAGGGTTAAATAAAAAACAAAAAAGGACTCTCATCGGTTCCCTCTCCATACTAAAGCCTCTCACTCAGAAGCCTCTGAGGCCTCTGTAGATTTACGGCGAGAAGAGGCCAACATCGCTGATGAGAGCTGTGCACAAGCGCCCCTTTAGACCTGCAAAAGGCACCATGGGGATTCGAGGTACCCTAACGGGAGACTATCAACACTACGAATCTTGTCACATGAGCACCAACCATAGTCCTTGGCCTCCTTTCGCCTGATGAGCATGGGCAGTTCGTGCCTGGAACAGATGATGGTGGCCAAGGGCAGAGCTGTGTATGGGACCCCACAAAGAGAGTCGAAGTGTAGACTCTCGTCTTGCACTCGCTGGTAGAGAAGACTAGAAACCTGCAGAAGAGAGGGGAGGGGGGGGAGAAGAAGAGAGAGCTTCAATTAATCAGGAGCAGAAACTATTAGTTAGCAAGTGCGTGTCACACACGCAAGCACGCACGCACGCACGCGCCGGGTGAGTTGCAAGATGCAGCCTGTGGAAGGCGCAGCACGTGCTCACCTGGTTCATGAGGGCCGGGTGGGACACCAGGACCCTCAGGTCGATGTAAATGGGCGTCAGCATGCCGCTCTTCAGCTTGTACTCTCCGAACTTCACCCCGCTCACCTCGTGGAGCTTCAGGACCAAACGTTCAACGGAGGCGTCGTCCATTTCGTCCGCGCGCGCTGGAGTCTCGACAAAAGTTCTTGTGTTGGGAGGCTTCCTGACGGGAACGACACTTCCGCTCTCGTTTCGTCAGAATAAAAGTCCGAGATTTTTCATTATGCGCTGCTACTTCTGTGCATTGATAATCACGCATGGTCAAATGTCAGGTTTAGATGTTCAGCAAATTATTTACGCCCTTTATTTTGTATAGAAATTGTTATGGGTTATTATTTCCTTTAAAAATCTAATGTGAAAGTAGTGACACCTTATTGTCTGAGCTGCAATCAGACGTTCTCGGCTATTATACTGAAACAATATATATATTATTTTGTAACTATTGACCCCAGTCCTATAAAATCATCCGAAATTAGAAAGCGATAGATTCTTGGACATGTTACATGTCGCGTTTACTTGGAACGTGGTTCTTATTTGGATTGATTAATAATGTTTATATAACGACTTGACTGAATAATCAAAGGAATGTGACGTGTCTTATGTTTACTGGAACTTTGTGTAGTCGGTCCCTATGCGTTCTTACCGTAATGCCGAATAAATGCTGCGTCCTCTCTTTTTACGTCTCCTTGCTTTCCCTGGTTACCCCGTTTTAAAGTCACATCGCAATGACTTGTGGGTAAATCCCCCGTGCAACGTTAGCATGCAATTCTTATTTACTGAGCAGGGTCATAAAGGCCTCAGAATGTCCCAAATACTCGGCGTGACAGAACTAAATCCTTGCGGAGGAAGCGGGAGCGCGCCTCAAAATACGCGTGTACGTTAAGGAGGAGTTTGGGATTGGTCCATTTCTATTTCCCACAAATGTAATCTGAAAGAAGGGCGTTAACCAGAAATCAGTCGGGACCAAACACAAGGCAGAACTGCTACGAGAGAGTGTGATTTCCGGTGTAGCGTTTCATTTTGCTTTTCAGAATAAAAGCATAGTTCTTCCACACAATGACTTGCGATGTCTAATGCATACGTGCAGGCTCAAACCTTGTGTGTGTGGTTGTTATCGGTTACTATCGACCTATATTTTCAGTGTCAATTAATTCAGATCTTACAAAAAAACAGAGCCCACTGTTCTTCGCACATCGGTATTAACAAAATAAGCAAATAAGGAAAAGTTTTGACTTGTTTTTGTTTTTTCAGTTTATTAAAAAGATTCATTCCACAGTAGTTCAGATTTTGGCACCAACAATATAAAAACAAGTTAATTAAAGTAAAGTGTACACCCCAAAAAAGCATTGAATAAAATGCCTAAATAAAAGGGATAAATAAAAAAAGGATTTAAAACAAACTAAAAAATACAAACATGAATGTAATTGAAATTATTTCAATTGGAAACGATGGAAAATCCTCCTATAGGTCCACATTTTTTACTTTTGGTCAGTCAGCTTCTGCAGGTTTTGCTGTGCCTAATCTATTTTTGAAACATTCACACTGCAGATTACAATCTACATGATGACTTGAAGAGCCTATGATAAAATAATAGCAGGTTACGATTGTGTAATACCTCAACAGCCTGTTGCTCTGCTCATTTGACACTGACTGTGCAGCTCATACAGCAGGACACTAGTGGTATTTTATAGCTGTAATCTCATTAATTCCAAAGAAGGTTGATTCAAGTTATTAAAAACTGTAATCTGAAACAGGAACAATGTAAAATCACTGGATGGAAATACTTCCTGAATATTCATTATTCACAGTGAGATTAAAAACAAATGGTGAATTCAAACACTGTTACTATCAGTGAACATCATTATATAAAATCAGACACATGTGGTGTGGGTTTTTTTGGGCAAAAGGAAAAAAAATAGTCATGGAATGTTTTTAAATGCCATTGAAATTTTAGTCTTAACAGTAACCATACCCAAAAACCCTGAACCTGGTGTGTGTGTTTGGTTGTAGGCAGTTGTGAGGTGATGAAGCAGCAGGATTTGTGTTCTAGCTTGATGTAAGAAAAGTTAAAAAAAAAAAAAAAAAAGATCCTTGGATGTTTTTCTATTGACAAAGAAAGCATCACATCCAACGTGAAAAGGTGAGGCGGTTGGCACAGAGGTTGGTGTAGAAAAGTCTTGTTATGGCACTTGAATTTGGTGAGGGGAAACCTTGAGGGCAAAGATCTGATGGAAAGGTCTTCTTATAGTGAAAACAGAAGGCTTCCTTCTTGAAGTGGCATCAACGCTGCAAGGGGTCTCACTCTTCTTCTTCTTCTTCTTCTTCTTCCTCTTCCTCCTCCTCCTCTACTCTGTGGGGGTCAGAGCGTCTGCAAGCAGCTCCGGCCTCAAACATTCAATCGGACATTGGATGTTCTGGAAAAGCGGAGAAGGGCAGGGCGAGAAGAAAGGGAAACAGAAGACATATTGTGACGTGTTAGTTTCAACTGTAAGAGCCATCATACAGTAGCATTAGTTTGAAAAACACAATACTTTTTATCACAAGTAGGTTAAATTATAGGTCATTTAGCCGACGCTTTTATCCAAAGCGGCAGTATGTCTATAGCATGTTAATATTTGAGGCCAAAAGGAAATATGAAATCATTTTTTTCCACTCTAGAGCAGAATATTGGCGGCATAACGAGATACTGACCAGTTTGCGTAGAGCGTTTTCTCTGTAGCGGTCGAAGACGTCCGAATGGACAGGTTGAACGAGGTCAGCGTCCACATCGGTCCGTCCTCCCGGCCTTCTGCAGTTCTCACAACGCCAGCCCTGAAGAGGTGGAGGACGGGTTGAGCACAAGGACGCCATGATGCAGTCATGCCAGTGGGACACGTTACCCATGAAGCAACAGTGAAAGGGTTTCAGCTCACACACGCACACACACACACACACACACACACACACCTGTTGTCCTCCATAGCAGGTACAGGTACAGATGGCGCCCAGGTATTCCTTCTGCCACTGGTTTCCCACGTGGTACATTTTCCCATCGTCGTAACACGTTGACTCGTCTGTAGAGGGACAGTTACATTATTAACACGAATTTTTTTGCATTAATGCTTTTAAATTTAATTTCCAAAACAGCCACGGTTCACTTGAGTGCGTCACTTACGGGGTTCACATTTGTATTCTCCTTTGCCATTGCCCATGCAGGTGCAGCTCATCATGTGACCGTTCTCGGCCTGGCGATCCCACTTCTCGCCAATGCGATAGTTATTATTGTTGTCATGACACCACTCTGATGGAGGGAAAGTAAGTAGGACGAGAGAGAGGAAAAGAGCACAGCGTGGAGAAAAGGGATACGCGGGAGGAGTTCATTAGAGAGCGCTGAAACAACATTTCCAAAAAAGGTAAAACTTCACAAAAGATCCACAGAAACAGATTTTCAAATTCACAAATCTCTGTAAAACACGTGATTGCATCCTTTACATTAGACAGCGTTGATTACATAAATTGTGCCAGTAGGAACCAACGCAAATAAATATACAGGCAGCGAAATGTCATTGAACTAATCAATGTTGTCTGTTTCTGGTATTGTCGTGTTAGTTCTACGGACAATACAAAAAAACAGGCAGACGGAAGTTAACTTAGCAAGCAGCGGGACACACATGGGCAGACTAAAGACAAACTCAGAGTAGAGAAATAATGCCATATGTAATTAATTCATGAAACTTGTAGCAAATTATCCATTTACAACACTAAGGCCCGCCCATGCCATCATTTTATTGCGACTTGTTGCTGCACATAGAACCGTACATTTCTATGCCTTTTCTAAAATGCTGCCATGGAATTCATAAACGTATTCACTTTTTGGTGTATTGCATCACTCGGACAAGTCCCTTCAGGTCATGCCATTGATACGTTGTTTCGTCTTATAAAATTCCTCTCGAGTAAAATCACATGGAATTGTTTCAGGTACAATTCCATGGAGCGTTTGCAAAGCATGCCGGGGGGTTATTAAGCCACTCACTGGATGAATCACATCTAAAGTGCCCACTGCCCAGCCCCAGGCAGCGGCACCACAGCTTGAAGCCCGTCTCAGACATGCGCTCCCACTCTGATCCCACCTCATGGTACGTCTGTGTGAATGTGTCGTAACACACATCTCGGTTGGTGGAAATGGGAGTGTCACCTGGAACTAAAAAGATGGATACAAAGCTGATTTATCTTTACAAAAGACGGGTGATGGACACGGTTTCCTCCATCATTAGATGGATTGCATTGTCGATCATAGAGAGATGTTCTACAATTATTTAAATTGTATGTATACATGTGCTACACAGGACTGCATATTAAACTTAAAACATTTAACTTTAATTGTCAATGTCAAGAGTGGACTACTGTACCAGCATTCCCGACGGTTACGACTTCCTCCAAAACCTTCTCTTTAGCCCCGCCCCTCATGGCCTCTACCACGACGTTATAGGAAGCTCCGGATGTCAATCCAATCAGCGTGGCGCTGTTGGAGGTGCCAGGAAGACGCATCTATATGGATCAAGAGGAAGGTTAAAAGTGGTTCTTACATCTCCAGCACTTCACTTATGTGTGAGAGAGACTGTGTGTGTACCTGAAAGCGTCTTTCCTCACGGTGTGTGATAGGATTACAGGACACCTCATACTCTGAAGTGTGAGGAATACCCGACCAGGAGATGGTCGTGATGGTCTGTGCTTCTTGGGGCCACTCGGTTTCATTGTCGGGGAAACCAAACGCAAGACCTGGCAGCGGACCGTCGCTCACCTGCAGGATCAAACGTACGGTGTGGAGATAACGTTGCTCACTAAATATCCCATGTACACTGCATGTGTTCACTGCTAATGCACTGATAACCCTGCCGTTTAGCCTCTGCTTAAGCTCTATTTCTCTGAAGATCAGCTGAGAATTGATGTGGGTTCAAACCACACTTTGGTATCATCAGCTCACATCCCGACCCCAAGATGAGTGAAATCTGAACCATACGGGATTACTTCCTACCTTGACCAAGGGCACCCTGTTTCCATCAGGGCCCGCTACAGGAATATAAATGAGAGGTTCTCGTAGAGTCGGTCTCTGGCCTTCTCTGGGTCCGCTGAAGGGGCCGTGAAGTCCGTTGTTAGGGCCGAGGCTCTGGTACTCCGTGTAGATGTGCTGGCCCTGCTGGTCTGGCTGGTTCTGACCACTAGTGCCAGCCAGGTGAACATGGTTGGTGTCAAAACTGCACACAGGAAAAGTGGGTGGAGGAAGAGGGGTTCACGGGTATGTTTAGCGTTTTTTGTTCCGGATCAATTATTTGTGACCAGTATGATTATGCGGGTCCATACATCTTGTCATTGAAGGACTCTGGGACGTCCAGGATGTCGGTGGTGGGCCGGTGAGGAACAGGAAGCTGCGGCAGCTCAGGCACCAATAGCTGATGATGATCGATAGCTGGCTCTGTTGGACAAAATGCAAATTGTGGGATGGTGTTTTTAAAAAATAGCGTGAAATCTTTTCAAGAAGAAGGAGTAGCATCGACTTGATAAAAGAAGTCAGAATTTGCAGCGAACGTTGGTGCTGGCAGATGGATGATGCCTGTACTTACGTGTTTTGCCTTTGCCCACTAGAGGTGTGCTTCTTAAAGAATTCTGCAGCGCAACAATCTTAATGACATACTCCGTTCCCGGTTTCAGACCTGAAAAAAAAATTTTTTTACATCCAAGTATTTGTTATTGCCACAATATGCATCGTTGCATTTGCATGTGCGCGTGCGTGGGATGCAGCCGGCACCCCTCACCCACCATTGATGATGGCGTAGCTCTGGCCTGCGTGGGGCCTAGGGGTGACCTCCCGAGGCAAGCCCCCGGCCTCCTCATAGGTGACATAGTACCCCGTTACCCCCGGACTGCGGGACGGCTCCCAGGTGAAGGAGATGCTGTTGGGGTTCAGGGAGGTGAAGCGGATGTTTGTGGGCGGGCTGACGACTGGTCTGGCTGAAAAGAGACAGACGAGTAAAAAATACTCATAAACACTCAAAGTAACCTGCTACCCTGGACTGACACTGTGGGAGAGAAACGAGCGGTTACCCGTGGTGGCGGTGAGCGTGAGCGGGGCGCTGCGTCCGTTCCCTTTCAGCGTGTAGATGTTGATCTTGTAAGTGGTGCCGGGCTCCAGACCTGAAGGGATATCAGAAAGGACACGTTACAACATGGGAAGTCTGATCTAAAAAATTAAAAAAGGTGAGGGATTAAACAAAAACGTCGTCAAATCTTTGTACCTGTGACAATGAAGGAGCGCGAGTTGGGGCCGGTGGTCCTCTGAATTGGCGTGTAGCCTGAAGAGGAGGTGGTGGGAGTCGCCTCAACTAGGAAGCCAGAGATGGTTTCCGTCTTGGAGCGCCACGTCAGGGTGATGGAGGAGTCGTTTACGTCGGAAATACGAACGCGACGGGGCGGGCTAATGTCTTGAGGCAGCCGAGGAAAAAGGGACAGATAGTACGGGTGAGATGGACAACAACAAGAAGCGAGAGACAGTGTGTTTGTAAATATATATATGATATACAAACTCACTCTCCAAGGTGGTGATCTCGCCTTGGACTGGCCTGCTGGTCAGAGAGTTCTTCAAGGCATAAACAAGGACTTCATAGGTAGTTGCGATCTAAGAGCGACAGAAGAAAAAAAAGGTGGGTACATTTTGTTTAAAAAGTGCCATTAATTTAGAAGACACTGTACTGATTAACACTCATACGCTCAAGCTCACCATGAGTCCAGAGATGTGCGTCTGTGTGGCGTCCGGGGCCAAGTTGACCTCCGTGGTGGGGCCGCTCTTGTTCTTTGGGTTCACCACCACACGGTAGCCGGTGAGTCCCGTCAGGCCACTGAGCCGGTTCTCCTGACCCGGCACAGCCCAGCGCACGGCGAAAGAGGTGGGGCTGACCTGGGAGAACTGGAGGTTGGTAGGCGGCGAGATGGCTGTAGAGGGACGAGGAGGTGCGGGGGGGGGGCGAGAATAAAAAGGACATTCACCTTTTCATCTCCGTCTTTTTCCACATATTTGACCTCAACCACAAAACAGCCAGAGCTGCTTCCGTACCTGTAGCTTGCGTCCCAACCAGCGGGGTGCTGGCCGTGTCGTCGTGCACTGCGATGACCTTCACGGTGTATTCCGTGCCGGGTTGCAGCCCGTAGATGACAGCAGACTCTGCGTCTCCTCGAGGAGCGGGGCGCAGCTCTCGCTCACCCTCCTCCGAACTGGAGTACAAGACCCGGTAAGAGGTGACGATTCCCTCGGGACTGTCCCAGGTGATCCGCAGCGAGGTGGAGTCGATGTCGGAGAAGGTCATGTCCTTGGGACGATCTACATCTAAGTGAAGAGTGCAGGGATAGATATTTAGGTGAAGAGTTATTATTTCATTTAGTGGCTTTTTTTTTTAATTCCACAAATATTTCTCAAGAAAGTGGAAAGCCGTACTTGTTAAAGCATTCACCACCACAGGAGAGCTTTCTCCGTCTTGTCCGAGAGCATATACACTCAAAACGTACTCTACCGTGGGCATCAGTCCTGAGAAAGTAATTTCTGTCTGGTCTGAAAAAAAAAAAAATAATAATAATAATTAAAACCTGGTTCAGCTTTAAAATACTAATAAGCGGAACAGAAATTAGCATTTGAACCTCGTACCTGGTGCAACCACCTCAGTGAAAGACTGCCCCAGGCCATTTCTTGGGACCCCGGTCACCCTGTATCCCTTGATTGGTCCCTGGGCCGGGCTCCACCTCACCGTGACACTGTTGTCATTCACTTCCATCACCTCCATTTCAGAGGGAGATTCAACACCTAGAAGAGGGGAGCGAGGAGGGGAGGATGAGGATGAGTCAAGGGCAAATATGTGGAAGCAGGATGAAAAAAACAAAAAAATCGGGCGCGTACCCGTCTTGTGCATGACATAGATGGGCGTGCTGGAAGCGGGGCTGTCCCCCCGGCCGGTCACAGCGTACACAGTGACGGTGTAGTCAGTGCCAGGCTTCAGGTTATTGATCGTGGCGGTGGACTGAGAGCCGGGGACCGTGAACTCCTTGGGATTGCTGTGACCTCCTGGACACAGAATGATAGCGTGATGAGTGTTTGATATTAACTGTCGAGTATTCAAACAATTTCTCAATTAGCCAACACCAGCTCACCGCTCTCTCCGTGAGTGACCCTGTAGTAGCGCACGGTGACAGGTGGGGCGTCCCAGCGGACGGTGATGCTGGTGGGGGAGGAGTCGAGGACCTCCAGGTCTGTGGGAGCGTCAGAGACTGGGGGGAGGGAGAGGGGGGCAGAGACAGTGAAGAGCGGGGAAATGAACACACAATAGGACGATGCGATGCCGAGTAACTGGAAGGAGGGAAATCAGGGTTTCATACTTGTCTTCTGTGTCCCGCTGAGCGGCAGGCCCTCTCTGGGCCCGCTCACGGCGTAGATGTTGACCAGGTACTCCGTGTCTGCGGTGAGCGCCGTCAGGGTGAAGTGGTTCCTGGACGGGGGCAGCCTCTCGTCCTTGGCCCTGCCGCCGCTGGCCATCTGGTAGCGGATGCGGTAGCCAGTGATTTTGCTCTGGGGAGCGAGCCAGTGGATGGTGAAGGAGTTGGTGAAGATCTCAGAGAAACGCAGGCCAACTGGGGAATCCAGAGCTGAAAGAAGGAGCACAGAAAAAGGTAATCCGTCAAAGGCCTGTTGGTTTTTTTTCATTTGACAAGATCACCTAATAAAAGCATCTGAAGGTTTTCTTTCGGATGCCTCACCTGTTGTCTGGGTGCCGACGAGGGGCGAGCTCTCTCTCTGCTCATACACGCACACCACGCTCACCAGGTACTCCGTGTTCGGCAGCAGGTCTGTGGACAGAGAAAAAGAAAAATTAAAACTAATGAAGCCGTTTGCGTGTCTGTGAACTTATTTTTTATTTTTCTTTAAATGTCACTTACTTCTTAGCACCACATTATTACTCCCGTCCTCTGCGCTGGTTTCTGTAATGTCGTCTTCATCGTCAATGGGATGATACCTGAATAATGAGACGACAGAGACAGGTCATTTGTAGATGGGTTTTTTTTTTTTTTTTTACACGTGGGTGTATAAAAATCTGTGTGTAGAACCTGAATCAGAAATGTACTTCTTTCATAGCACTGATTTCTCGTACCTGATGAGGAAGGTGTTGATGTCCGCTGGGTTGGGGACAACGGGAGGGACCCAGGTGACTTGAATAGTGTCTGGCCCAACCTGGTCGAAGCCCAAATCGGTGGGTGCTGGTACAGCTGTTGAAAAGAGAGAGCAGCTTGAGTCAGACTATGTCCAAAAAAACATGCTGCGCAAGTATAAAAAAGGGCAAACAAAACAACAGGGTTTTTTTTAATAGTGATGAAGGAAATGAGGGGAGAAATAAAAAGAAAGAAAGACACACAACAAAAAAATGTAATTACTAAATTAAAAACATAGTCATATATTACATTAAAACCCTTTCGAAGGGAAGAGTCTGTGTTTTATGTGTGTGTAAATCTTAAAAGCTAGACAACCAGCAGCGTTTGCATTGGGGGGCAAAATGAGCCTCAGTCTGATTAAACCCCAAAACTAAAACCAGACGGTCCTCACGTGCACAGGGGTATTAAAACTGACAACATGCCGCACAACTACATCAGCAACTTAAAAAGACTGGTTTTAAAGAGCGATATCATAACCGCTAACAAAACCCTCAACATTTACAATGCAAGTATGTGCTCTCGTGTGTGACTGAATGGCTCCTCCAGTCGAAGGCGCGTGCGGATCTTACAGGTCTGCTGGGTGACCGTGGAGGGCTCGCTCTCGCCGTTCTCCGTCACCGTGATCACGCTGATGTCGTAGTCGATGCCGGGCTCCAGCCCGTAGACGGTGTACTGGCCGGTCGTCGGCATGACCAGGTCTTCGAAGATGGGCACGCTCTCTCCGGCCGCGACCACCGTGATGCGGTAACCCGTGACGGCCGTGGTGTTGAGCGGCGACCAGCGGAGGCTGATGGTGGTGTCGCTCACATCCCTGAAGGTGAGGTCCGTCAGCATAGGCACCTCTGGGCGGGTGGAAGCGATTCGGGAGGCACGGGGAGGAGAAAGTAGAGAGAGAGAGAAGACAACAGAACCACCAGGGAAACGGCAGGCGGAGGTGAAAGGGAGGAAGGGCGTCGGGGACATTGGGGGGAAACAGACGGACAACAAAAAGAAAGCGGAGGTCAGGGCGAGCCACAAAAACTTCCAGTAAGGCGAGATATTCAACATATCACACCCATGGAAGAGCTAGTGCAAAGCGGCTCATCCGGGTATATATCAAGATCTTCTGACTCCATTGAGAATTCAGAATATATACACGGCCAATATAGCATTAGTGATGGAAAAACATCTGCTAAATATTGAAAGCCATGTTATTTTGATATATTCATTTTCCATTTAATATCATTTATAAATGGGGATTATTTGCTCTTACTGGCAACAAAGTAAGAGCATCAACATTTCCATTATAAATGTATCATGAGAATCGGTGACCCCGTGAACAGAAGTTATGAAGCCTTTTGTTAAATATCCGCACATCATGGTTCCTGAAAACAACAAAGCTTCAGGATTAGGGGCAGTCTTCTAACTCACCTGGTGTAATGGTAGATGATATCGGAGTGCTTTCCATATCGTCCTTAACGGTCACCACGCTGACGTTGTATTCCACTCCTGGACTGAGGTTCTCCAGGGTGCAGGAGTTCTGATCCGCCTCCACAAACTCCTCCAGACTGTTTCCTTGCTGCCCATTGGTGGGGGTGCATGTCACTTTGTAACCGGTGATATCTGAGAGAGCGGCGAGAAAGAGAAGCAACGGGTGGAAAATTTGAGAAATAAATGATCACAAACATCACAGCTTAAGAGTTGTTTTCAAACAAACTGGTCAACTCCTTTGCATTTCAAGCCCACCTGGTGAACTGGCTCCATTCCACTGGACCACCAGCTCTCCGGTGCCCGGGTTGGACTCCAGGTTGAGATCAGTAGGAGGAGACAGAGCTGGGAACAAAAAAAAGAAAAACAACAGTGTAAAAGAAACAGCGGGCCACAAGGACAGAAGACAAGAATGAAAAAAGCGACCAGTCAATATTCATTGGTTGGTCCTTACGTGTGACAACCCGGCGTGTGATTGGGGCTCCCTGCTCATGGCCGTGTATAACCGGTTGCACACTGTACGTGTACTCCACTCCAGGGGTCAGACCAGAAACGTAAATACTTCCCGAGTCAGAGTTCACATCTCTGGGGGCTTCTCCGCCCTGGCTGGGACGCACCGTCAGCTGAAGGATAAATAGAGACAGTGTCAGAGAGAGGGACGCGAACTCCGGGTGCAGGAGGTGAAGGTCAGAGGTCAATGTTTTCCCAAGAACATGCGAGGCAGGAAGAGCACTCTGAACTCCGGTGTGACATATTCTGATTTAAACCCCCCCCCCGGAGGTCTGCAGTTCCGGTGTTATCCAATGGCAACGGAGCGAGAGGACGTTTCCCCGCAAACGGAAGGAAACTATTTGCCTTTGAGGACGATCACACAAGCCACTTCATCAAACATTAGATTAGAACGCGTTATATACATATGCACAGTGACGGTACCTTGTATGCAATGTGGGGAACTGGAGTCCAGGAGATAATAATGGAGGTGTCAGTCACATCAGTGCTGAAATGAGGGGCGTGGCCCATTGCCAGATCTACAAATGGAAGGAGGGCAAGACTATGTTCAGTTATATCGTGCGAAGATGTGCATACATCCAAAACGCCTCCTCCTCCTCTCATCTTGTATCTTCTTCAAATTTCATCTTGTCAGACAAATATTCTACCCATCCAACCCCAAACACGAAATTCCTTAGCTCATACACACAGTGGGCTCCCCGCTTGGTCCTCGTTTGGACATGCGTCAAACACTCACTGGTGGTAAATACAGCAGCCTCTCCTTCGCTCAGCGTGTTCTCCTGCTCCGCGTGCAGCATGGCGGTGTACTCGGTATTGGGCTTGAGGTTGAGGAGGGTGTACTGAGAAAGGCGGCCGGGAAGGCGCAGCTGCTTGGTCGTAGAGCCCTCCGTGTGCAGGAAGAGGCGGTAGCCGGAGATTTTGGCCCGCGGGGCGAACCACAACATCACAGCGCTGTCCTCGGTCACATTGGTGAAATGGATATCTGTGGGAGCATCCGGCTCTAAAAAAAAATATATATATATATGAAAATAAATACACACGTTTGATGTGAAGCATTTGATCTGAAGAAGTTTGCACATATCCACAGAGACACCAGTCCACTTGCGGAGACGGAGTTCTGCGTGTGTTGTCTTTTCCCCCCGAAGGCATCCCTTATACTCACTAGTGGCTTGCTCCCCGATTAGTGGTAAGCTTTCCTCTCCGTTGCGGAGGGTGTAGACGTTGAAGCGGTACAGTGTTCCAGGCTCCAGTTGATGCACCTCGATGTAGGTGGTGACGGGCAGCGTCAACACCCTCGGCGGAGAACCAGACCCGTCGACGGAGGCGGCGGTTACCCGGTAACCGGAGACTGCGCCGGCTGGGCCGGTCCAGGTCAGGACGATTTTCTTATCCGATACCTCGAAGAACTGCAGGTCTGTGGGAGAGGAAACTTCTTCTGTTGACAGAGAGGGAAGAAAGAAATATACAGTATCTGCTTAGGGGCAGGCTGCTGTTGGGATTTTATTGAGGACACAAACTGGGCAGAGCCTGGGCAAGTGCAAACAACAATGCTTTTCCATTTGTCACACTGTACACATGTACAGAGTTCACTCGTCGGTCCAAAGATGGCAGCACACACTCGCGCTTGTCCAGGTCACAAATATTTGTTTCATAAGACAGCGTGCACAAAAGAAAGTACACATATACAAACACATGCTTTTTCCAGCATCTGCTCAACTGGCCCAACAGCACGTTTGACCTGGCAGACTGAAACGTTTTACATAACTGGAGTCAGGCAGCATGAACTCACTGACTTCTAGAACTGAGAATTGGAATTTCCCTCACAGCTCGGGGAGCAGGCCACATGGTGACCAAAGGGTGTCATTTTAACGGCACACGGACATACAGCAGATCAACGCACTACACGGCACATCTCCATCTTTGATGGCTTTCAAAGGGCAAAGAGTTGGCCCGCGTATTAAGGAATCCTTCTTCAGGCATCCATCCAAGTGGTATTTACTCTGCTTACACACACACACACACACACACACACACACACACACACACACACACACACACACACACACACACACACACACACACACATCACCGGACTCAGGCTTTTCAAATAGCAATCAGGTCCTCCTTGTTCGACACTTTGCAGTCTGGTACCTGGCAGCGAAGCTCCAGCCGTGTTGACTTGCACGAAGATGGGCTCGCTCTCCAGGCTGTCCTCCACGGCGTAGATGCTGACGTTGTACAACTTCCCAGGCAGAAGGTCACTCAGAGTCACGGACGTCGCCGTGTCGGGGAGAGTCAGCTCGGTGCTCTCGCCTTCCATCGACGGCGTGTAGACGACGCGGTAGCCTGGAAGCCAGGAAAAAAGGGCGGCGCGGTTGATTGCGCGCGGGGGGGGCGGAGGGGGGCCGTCACGGATGAATGCGTACGGGTTCGAGTCAGCAGCGGAACGATAAAAGAACTCATGCGCCATCGCTTACCAGTGATGGGAGCCAGTGGCTTATCCCAGCTGATCACCATGGACGTTTCTCCCACCTCCTCCACTTCATGATCAGCGGGAGCATCAGGTGCTACGGAAATTAAAGAGGGGAAAGTGTGAGAATTGCTGCTTTTTCTTTTTTTTTTCTTTTACTGAACCACTTGATTTTCAGTCAGTGCAGGTCCGGGATTCAAGACAACATTTCAGTCTAGCAGCTGTAATTTGTGTTGGAATAGAAACTGGGAGAAAGCGCGTGTAAATGCCTCCTGACCTGTGGTTTGTGAAGTAGTTAGAATCAGGTTGTTCTCTCCGCCATCTGTAACCTCGTAGACATTAACGGTGTATTTCCTCCCAGGCAGAAGCTCATTAATGTTCACTGAGGTAGCCGTGTGGGGAAGGTCTGATGGAGAAAAAAAATATTGTATCAACACACACCACAATATTTAGCTGAAGACCATAGAGTTTCCTGACTAACAGCAGTGTGTACCAACATGTATTATACTTTTCATTTGACTCATAAGTGTGTATTCATATGTGTGCGTCTGCCCTTACCTAGCACCAGGGGTTGTCCAGAGCTCTGTCCCTGCTCATTGAGCTCGTATTCGACTCTAAAACCAGAAACCGTGTCGGAGGCGGAAACCCACGAGATGACAAAGCTGCTGGAGGTAATTTCAGTCACCGACTCGGAGATGTCGACCGTAGGCGGAGGCGGGGTGGTCTCGCCTTGTGATGTCGCCACTTCAGGGAAAAAAATTAACAGAAAAAGGGAAAATAGGAGAGTTGGTTCCTTGCTGCCTCCGAGACCGGCCAGACTGTCCCAGAAAGGTTTTTAAACCTTCAGAATTCTCTCAGAGTGAGCTCAAAACCTGCCCAACAATATTGTGTGTATATATATAAAGAAAAGCACAAAGTGATGGCTATTTCATAATGTTGCAAACACATTCTCAGAGCCCAACATCAATAAATTAATCACGCAAACCACTGCACATTGAGCAGTAAGAAATGAGTCACCTTTAAAAGAAGCCAAATAACCTGCCGATACAGTCGCTTAAACAGCAATGTGTTGGACAAGCCGGCACTGAGATCTGTCGACCGCCTCCACTCACGTGATCCATAATTGGTGGTGAAGTCAAAGCGCGTGAGCTCCTCGCGTCCGAACCGCAGCACGCTGATCAGCTGACCCTCGTAGGTGATGCCCGGCTTCAGACCGGAGATGGTGTAGGAGTTCAGATGGCCAGGGATCAGCACCTCCCTCCATGGGCTTTGACTGTTTTTCTGGAAAAACAGTGACGGAGAATGTCAGAAAATGAGGAGACGCGAGAGCATTTGAAAGCTTGGCGTTCACAAACGGGGAGGCGGACGTTAGAGATCAGGACCCGACCCTGAAGACACGAGCGAGGCGAGGCAGAATTGATTTGTCTCACCACTCTCCATTTGAGGATGTACTGGGTGATGTGAGCAGATTGTGGGGCGTTCCACTGAATGGGATGGGAGTTGGGTTGGTTTCCGGATTCAGTTATGATCACCTGGACAGGACGATTACCGCCTGACAGAGAGAGAGACACAGAAGCCTGAGCAATACAGAACAGGAGTTCCATCATACTGTGACATTGTGCAAAGAAAGCGGGAGGCTTTTTCAAATGTTGAACAAACTGGATGCCACACAGCACACACAATAACATGGTGAGATACTCGCAATTCCACCACATGATGCGTTTCAGAAACTTGCAGTTTTACATAACCCGCCTCGGCAGAGAGAGTTAGGGAGCTTGCTGCGGTCTTTTCCTGAACAGAAAGAGGGAAGGAAAACTTGCACAACCATGCGAGATTCCAGGCCGGAGAGAGAGAGAGAGAGAGAGAGAGAAGCCTTTGACGCTACCTTCTCCTCCATTTCATACATTTTAAAAGAGCGCCCGAGAGTTAAATAAAGAAGCATGAGAAAAACATATATACCGCCAAGCCGATGACAAAGTCATGGAATTTATTGCTTTCAGTTGTAGAAAACGTGGGTTCCACTGTTTAACTGAGCTCCTCTGTATCTGGTCCCACGCTGCCAAAAGACATTTAACAAGTAGCAAACAACAACTATGCTCTATGTTTGTTGGGGGATTTCTTGGGAAACCTTGCGGTGGAGAGTTTTGTAGCCAACATGTGTACTGTGTCGTAAGTAGCTAAGAAGAGCCAGAAAAATGCTAAAAAGTTGTACCGTGGCTGTATCCGGGAGCGAACGAAGCGTATCAAGTCACCTTTAATATGAACAGAAGTCATGTGGCAGGCAGACTCGGGACATAAAGCTGTGCTGATAGAAACCGGTAGCTTCTATAAAGAACTGAGGTTTTATGACCACTTTTCCAAATGGCAGACCTGTAATCCAAGTTTCTGAGCAAGTGGCTCGGTTAACCCCAAGTCGCTTGCAGATACACAAACCTCAAAAACAATCTGGGACCAATTACTGCCTATTACAGACCCACAGGCCACTGGCGAGGGGAAGGGTTACATAGAGTCAGATGTGGGAAGCAAATGAAAACGGATGCACAGTGAAAAAAAAATAAAAACACACACACAATCCACCAGCATGACACACATACCTGTGCAACGCACATTCAGACATCTTTAGTTTGCACACTCAGACACAACATTAAGCATTGATACAGACAAGAGGCCCGGCGAGGTGGTGATAAGGACCACAGCAAAGGGAAGTAATGTCTACAACAAGAAACGGCCCAAACGATTCAAGATTAAAATACCCTCCAGACGAGGAGAGATGAAAGCACAATAAGAAATAAACTTAGATTGTATCAATGCGGTGCTAAATCTGAGGCGTGTGGAACCTCTTAAAAAAGATCCTTCCCTGAGATTTTCCTTTTTGACCTTTTATGGTGTTTCTCTCACCCCCCCCCCCCCACCATCAGTAAGCCAACCGGCTGGGAGCCTGGATTTGCTTCTTGCCGCCCTTAAATCTAGTGTTGTGCTTTATTTTGGTTCACAGCTGGTTGCCATTATAGCCACTTACTGAGGAACACTGACCTACATTTTGTATGTCCCTAAAACCTGCGTCACGCACACACACGGCAAAGTAATACTTAAATGAAATGAAAATGTTCCTTTCCACAAGACCTGTAGAAGCTTCTGTAAATGCTGAGAAAGCTTCACAGCCTCACTCCTTTTCAAATCGCAAGAGCAGATACACAACACATGACGACCATCCTGCTCTGCAAGCGCATCACTGTTTTAAGCAAAAGAACAATTTTTTTTTTCGGGGATGTCATACAAGAAGGTGGAGAATGTGTTGAGACTAATAGGTAAACAACAACAGCTTTAAAAAAGTCACTGAAAGAGCACTGTGAGGAAGCTTTTTGGTTTAAAAAAAGTCAGTCAGTGTGCAGTGTTGCTGTCTAGCCCAGCTTGGCTTACCGTCAGCAGGAATGAGGCCACTTGACCATCACGATGCTTTTACTATTAGAAATACCCCAACTCTCCGACACAACGGCCCATTTGAAGTGATCCTCTAAATTCAAAACCGTTTAACAGGCTTTAAATGTGTGCATGTGGTAGATGTGTGTATGTGTGGGAGGTAAACACACACGTGCACTGTGATGTTTGGTACAGCTGTGGCAACAGCACAGGGGATGTACCACATACGAGCAAGAACAAAGGCTCAGAATAGGGGGGTGTATCTGTTAGAGAGGAAATCACACCCCCTCCCATCGCTGCCTGTTACACATCAAAGTCAAGGGCCTCATTTTGAAGGTGACTTAAACCAACACATTTCCCTGCAGGGGACCGAACGCAATTTGTTAGCTCATACCACCACTGCTGAACACATCCTGTTTTACAGCTACTGTGTTTTTACCCGTTATCCTATTCACGACCGGCATTCATACATGCATCAAGCTGCTGAACTTTCTAAAAGCAGCTGAGACAGTAGTAAACAGAATTAAATAGAACCAGGGGCCGAGACATGATTCGGTGTAAAAAACTGCAATATTTCATCATAAATTAGTACAGTAAGGATTGGCGGCCTAGTGGACTTAACCTCTTACCTGGGTAGGACTGCTGAGGCTCACAGCTGAGCTCTCCGACCCCGTTGCCATAGCAATAGCACTTGTACAGGATTCCTTGAATGACTTTATCCCAAGACTCTCCAATCCTATAGAAGGCCCTCGTCTCCGGCTCCTGGCACTGATCTGAGGGCGGAGTCACAGAACCAGGTGATGCAGCGTCAGCTGGGAACAATGCTGCGTCCCTTCGAAACGCGATTCAGCGCTGGTAACTCACCGATGGCGTCGCACTTCCAGCGGCCGCGGCCCTGTCCGAAGCAGGTGCAGTTCATTGTGTAGCCCTCCTCGTGTTGTTTGGTGAAGGTTTGGTTCACCTCATAGGTCAGACTATCCACAATGCACTGGTCTGCAGCAGACAAGGAGATGCATGCAAAAAGTCACTCACTGCTTTTGCACAGCTGCCCTGGTGAACTCTGAGTGTGTGTGCGTGTGTGTGTGCGTCTTTGCGACGCAGGTGCAGCTGAGGCCCCATGAAGTGCAGGTGTGCAGACTTGCTTTTGACCTTTTGGCATGCGAGTGGTCATGTGTGTCATCTAGTGTCCCTCGTAGGGGCTGAAACAACAATGCAACCTACAGTATTTGGTCTCTCGCTGCCACCGAAGCACAAACCTTTAAGCTGGGAGTAAGCAACACAACTCCATTCTCCTCTGCCGTTGCCGACGCAGGTACATCGCATCATGTGACCCAGAATGTCGTGCCGTTTGTCCCACTGCTCCCCCATGCGGTGCAACACCCCTTCACTGCTCGTGCACACTTCTTCGTGGTCTAGAAGACACAGAAGGAAGAAGAAAAAAAGAAGAAGTAAATAATCAGATGCACAGACATGCAACAAACACATCACACAGCTTGTTAGCAAGAAAAGCGGTGCATAATGAAATGGAGATTGAATAACGCTGTGGAGATTCTACCCTGGGATAACTACACAAGGCCATAGCACCATTGTTCACCATTATCTTCTCCCGTAATTAAATCGTTTTTAATTCAGGAGACATACAAACTTTGTTATGGTAAATGGTAAAAATATGGTAAAAAAAAGGTTGTTTGCGTTACCGATTACACTATTGAAAATTACAATTATAGGAAAGGAGGCGGGGGCTTTTATTGTTGAATCGAATTGTTGACTCGGTTGGTGGTGCTGGGGAGCAGACAAAGCTCATATTCATGCGCGTTCTTGGCTCCGCACAGTTGAGGTAGAGATAAAAAAGGCCAGATGTGTTTACTTGGAGCCCGGCACAAACTTCTCTAGGGCAGGAAGGATCTGGACCAGAGCCAGAGCATCTGCTCGCTGGGACCAAAGATCAGTTGAACTTGGTCTGGCTGCTATCCATCAGCGCTGAGGCCCGGGGCAGAAATACAGGGGCCGGGGGATTTTTTTTTGGACATGGTCGGGAATAGTCGAGTAGCCGGGCGGTGGTATGCGATGTCCAGTAGCCAGGCCTCTGGCTGAAGCCTATTTGAGTGGATCCAAGTGTCGGCTTGTGAGCAAGGTTATTTGATTGCAATTGTGTATATGCATTGTAAATGTTCTATTTGGAATCTGAAGCCATTTATTGCCACATATGTTACGTATAGAGGTGTTTGACTTGGTGAAATATTTAGTTGCAGTACATTGCTTCTGCCATCAGTATGCCCTGGGCTTATAATGGTCGGAGACAGATGTCTGGGTGTGTTTACACTCCACCCTTCCCAGTAGTCTACAGCTGGAGGGTGATCTGTTCTCAGAGCGTCGAAGTGCTTCTATCTGGTAGGGGTGCGACTGTATTTGGCTAAGTGATCTCTTTATCTCTTTAAAACCAGCCTATATTTTATTATGGCAGGCAAACTACTCTTAATGGCGCGTGACGGTACGTTACAAGATTCTAGCTGAGATGCAGAAGAAAGGCCGAGGCTGCGGTGACGTTGTTGGAGAGAGACTGATCCAAATCATTTTCCCCCGTTTGCTTCAATTGTTAGAGGAGGAGAGGAAACAATCTAATAATGTAAAGGTCGTTTGCACGATGGAGACAGACACCAGGTCAGCCTGGCCAGACTCTTCCCTGAGGACTGGGAAGGGGCTCCACACCATTACGCTTCTTTAAACAACGCCATTAACATCTCAAGTACCGTGTTTGTTTTGACAATCCCTGCGAAGCCATTAATGTCAATATCAAAGGCCCCCCCTGCAGCATTGAGTGTAACACAGACAACCCGCTCTGACACTGGCTGAAGGCCATGAAGGCCGCCCCCCATGTCCCCCCGTCCCCCAAGCTTTAAATCTTGACAGGGTTTTGTTTACAACAGGGTGTCGGTCTAAAGGTGGGTCCCAGGATTGAAGTAGGCACATATACCAAAAAAAGGGGGGGGGTCTGTAGAAAATTACACCTTTAAAAAGAAAAGAAAAAAAAAAATAGAAATCATCACAAACTTCATCCACAAAATGAGGATGAATATTCTTTACGCACACTCATCCGGATCTCTTTAGACGTCAGAGCAATTGATCGCCCATCAGCCGTGCCGCATGAAAACAAAGCGTTATAATGAGATCTAATAAATCCAGTGCTCCATTCTTCCTAGAATTCAAAACTGTAGATGTTTCCACTGTGCAACATTCACATTCTCAAGACTCTCGCCAAGGAGCTTTTATCTTCCGAGTGTCTACTTTGATGTAGACAGCAGTCATAAGGAAGTTTGACACAGAGCTTTAAAAAAAAAATATTTTCCTCAATTTGTTTAAATTTTTTTACATCCGTCTGCTCTGGACCCATGCAACATGACTCACTACATTCAAGCAATGCTAGACAAATATCTGAGGCTTATGTTTGCTGTTCTGGATGTTGGATTTACACTGAGACATAAAAATGCATTCGCCTGATATCTGAGGCGGTCCTTTAGGTTCTCATGGCGTATCCCTCGGCATGTTGGTATCATCATTACCATATCGTTAGTGCTTCACAGACATTAGTGCCGTGTAAATGACCCCCCAGTGTATTCGCCTCTTTTGTTACCTGTGGAGACCTAATTGACACCTAAACAACACCTTTCTCTGGGGGCAGTGACTTCAATGTGAATTAGATTACATGTTGTCTGCGCCACCAGCCCCGACTCCTTCTTAACATCAATCTCATAACAGCTCACATGTAAATTAAGTTGAAAGGTTTCCCGTAAAAGGATTTTCGTTGCCAAAGTACAGTCTTAAACCGGAGGCTTTGTGCTGATTCCGCCACTTAAGTAGGAGGGGACATTGTAATTAGCTCTGCTAATTACATTAGTCACCAACATGGCAAGAAAACACCTCTGGCTTGCATGTTAAAAAGGTTATCAATACTAGAGTGGCATACTTTTGCTTTCAATACCACACAACAATTACAGCACAACATCTATACTGCATTCATAATGCCTTACTTTTTATTTTCACATACCGAAGCTGCCCATACAAAGTATGCATCATGTCTTCAACTGGGACATACATCTGGTGCACAGAGGATTTGGGGTCAGACTAGACGAAAAGCACGCGCACTGCAAAATTCAACCAGATGCAGTACGACATCCTGGTATTTTTTGGGCTCACAGCATTTGACATAATGTGCATCAGGACATACTAAATATGATTTTTTTTAGTAGCGTAGTATGGGTATTGGGAGGCATAGTTAGTCTCTCTGTTCCCCCTTCACGTCTCTCCATCTCACACACACACACACACGCACACAGACACACACACACTTACCAGCCATTGGACAGAATCCAAAACGCTGTTCTCCATCGAAGTCCGTTGTGGTGCCACACCACTTCATACCGTCTCTACGACCATCTGCGGTGCAGTCAGTGTAGTTTCGGCCGTTATAGAGGTAGGGGAACTGGCACAGGGCACCATTCGAATTACCGCCTCGTGTTGCCATGATTACTGTTGAAAAGGAAAATCTAGTTAACTCAGTTAACATCTAAATCCCCAATACATACTAGCCAGGCTAGTTGGTAAACTTATTGTTATGTAAAAAAATTTGATCAAAAGTAACATCTAAACCATCTGCTCACCATTCCTTTCTGTGCAGAAAGAATATTTCTGGTCCGTCTCAAAGTCAGAGGAGGTGGAACACCAGAGTTGTCCGTCACTGCGTCCCTCAGAGATGCAAGAGTGGTAGGTCTTCCCCTTGTAGACGAAGGGAAACACACAGGGCTGACCTCCGGAGTTTCCCCCGTACACCGGCGCCGGACCATCTGTGCGAGGAAAGGAACACACACACGCGCAGACCCGGGAATGACTAAACACACACAAGAGCAAATCACCTCCATTGCTGTCATGAGTGTGCAGGAGTGGGGGCGGGGAGGGTTGCGTCCACGCTGCTTCTAAAATAAGGGGCCAAAAGACCAACGCGACGCCTCTTACCCCACGGTTCACAGCTGACTCCGTTGCCGAGACAGGCGCAGATCATCTGCGTGGTCCCCTGTTTCTTCATCCAGCGCTGGCCGACGAAATAGGAAAGCCCTGCGTCCGTCCGACAGGGACCCTCCTGGGCGGACGCGGGGACGGTGGCGGGGTGGTAAACCGCAGGCTGGATGTTTGTGATCACACGAGAGCCGGTGCCTGGAAGGAGGCGATAGCACATAAAAACATCCGAAATGAAAAAGGCTTTCTAGTCGGTGACGATGCAGCTGAAACATAAGAGATTAAATGAAATCAAACACAGTAATAAATATCTTTGAGCATGCAACGGTCACTGGAGTTAAGGCCTATGCAAGACTTGTTTAATAAATGTCTGGCTTTCATTGAGACTTAAAAAAGGGCCGTCTCGCTTTGCCTACAGATTTGAAAAAGGACACGTGTTCCAGTCTCACACCCAATAATCACTTCAAGCACATGTTCCCCCGCCAAGATTCCCCCATGTTTCACGTCTCCCTTTCTCATGAGCTCATGGCCGCGAGTTAAAAGACACGTCTTTCACACTTCAACACTTCTCATCTCTCACGGCATCTGTCTCTGGTTTACATTCTTCTCTCCACGCACAACGCAGCGGAGGGAAAGAGAAATAAAAGAAGAGACGAACGGAGGGTGGGGGTGTCATCATTCACTCCTCACCCAGGCCGGTGGTATGAAGTGAAGCGTGTCGCTCGCACTTCCACTCCCCTCGGCCGTTCCCGGTGCACAGGCACTGCAGCGAGTGGCCTTGTGCGTCGGTCTTGCTCCAGGCGTCTCCGATGCGGTAGGAGGTCAGCGTGTCTTGGTCGTTGCAGCGGTCTAGGAGAGAAGCGTTAGATGCAGGTGGAAAGATGTGGCATTTGTGGCCCATTTGGGTGGGAAACACGAAGAAACCTTTAGGCTAATGTTCAGAAGGACTGTTTAAAAGGTCTGCGGCGATCCTGTGGAGAGGAATTCCTCCTGGCCGCCAGCTGTTTCTGCGTTTGTGCCTCGAGACCGCTTGTTAGGCACGTGCAGGATAAGAAGTCGTCGATAAGCTCCGATAGGAAAACATCCAAGGCCACCCGGAGGTCTTTCTAACATTAATTCTCATGTGTTACATCAGCCTGCACCATTAGGGATGAAAGGCCTTTTCCTAATACTAAACACAAATGTCAACATTTCCTCCACAGCTGTGAAAATCGTCCAACAAATCGCCATCAGTTCTATCAGTGCAGAGTACATCTGTGCGGCGTTCCATCAGGGCCAGGCCACGTTGTGTTTACATGCTGTATGGGACTTGTTTAGGCCGCACACGGCTTGTGGAGATACAGCTGTATGGATAAAAGATCGACCAAAAGGGATGCTGTTCTGATTAAAACATCACATAGGATAGATCAACTAAAAATGTTTTGTTTTTACTTCTGGAGGTGCATGTGATGCGTCCACTTCCTTCTCCCATACAAGTGCAGTCCACCACCATCCATCCCTGGTACGGCTTCTCCCACGTCTCCCCGACAAGATAGGATGTTCCCGCAGAGTTGTCATAGCAACGCTCGGCTTGAAGAAAACAGACTTGTGAGCTACCAAACAAAGCCCAAAAAACTTGTATGCATCACAATACCAAATGCATGCATTAAAAATAAATAAATGGTACATGATAATCTATTCCATCATTGCAAATTTTTCGGAGAAACTTAAATCAGCCTGTTGCCCCAGCAGGTCATTTCGGTCATCGCTAGTCGGCGGCCGTCGCGGTGACTCACCAACAGGTTTGCAGGTCCACTCTCCCTTGCCGTTACCCAGACAGACACACTCCAACATGTAGCCTCCTGTCTCATGAGGTCTTTTCCAGGTGTCGCCAATCTTGTAGGAAGCTCCACCCTCATGACAACGGTCTGGGTAGACCGGAGGAAAAATGGGGGAAAGTTTTGATTGCGGCTAATGTGGATGGTTTAATGCACTGAGATGTTCAGTCAGGGGTCAGGATGCTTCAACTCAAACTTACTGCCGATGGTGCAGCTGATCTTGCCCCTCCCCGATCCAATGCAGGTACAGTCCCAGATAAAGCCGTCCTTGGGTCTCTCGTAGGTCTCTCCCACAGTGTAGGACTGCTGGTTGATCTTATCGTAGCACTTTTCCTCTGCTGTAGGAGGGGGGCAGGACAATGGAAAAGGGGTGTGTTTTATGTTTGGTTTGGGAGAAATGGAATGATGTGGGGATTTTTTTTTTTTTTCCTAGAAAGAAAAGAGTAATACATGCAAACTCACCTTCAGGTTTGCTTTTACACTTGATCCCAGCGACACCATAGCAGGTACAGACCAGGACGCTGCCCAAATACGGCCGCTCCCACTGGTCATTAACACTATAGAACTGTCCGTTCTCTAAACAACCATCTGACCCGAGAAAAAAAAAAAGAACAGAAAAAAACAAATACAGCGAATTAGACTTTGGCAGAAGCTAGAAACCGGCAGCAGGAGGTTCAATGGAATTGTGAGGGACGGAGAAAACTCACTTCTACCCTCACACACCCCTGCTTACCGAGTCTTTGACCAATCTGAATGAACGTTTTACTTGGAGCTCAGACTCTAGACATGGCTGTGAAATAGATCCTGAATGTGTTAACTCGACTTCACAAAAGGCCCCCAGGGCTAAGTGATAAATCAGTTGCACAGAGAAGCAAATTATTTCCACCTTTGTGCTTTATCCCTTTGTTCACATCTCACGACGTCACATGATGTCCACAGCATCTTTTTCTTTTCTTTGCTTTAAAAAGACATTTTACTTGGCCCTACTTTTTGTATCTTTTAGAAGTTAACAGGTTTTTTATGGAAGGGGGTTTATCAACCAAATCCAAGTGTCTGCTTAGGGCACAGAATGTGACTTTTCCAATAAGAAAATTACATGCTTTCTGTCTCGACAAAATAAAATAAAAATGCAAAAAACACACGATCTCTAATCTCGTTATTTATTTAAATCGCATCAAAAGTAACCTCCAGTGGCCATTCACTGCAACACCGAATCCCTCTCGTGGGAAACACTCACCCTGCGAGACGGACGGGACGTGATGCTGCTGACGCCGACTCCTGCGCGCTCCTTCGGGCATGCAGTGCACCGCGCTGCCGATGCAGAGGGCCACCAGCACCCGGGTTACGGCGCCGCGGGACATGCCTGTTTTTTTTTTTTTTTAGTGCGAGTCGCCCGGTTATAAACACAACGGGTTCCGGGTACAGGCGCTTGAAATGTTTTTCCCCGGAGAAGAAGTCGGTTCCCAGTGCGACGCTCCAAAGCTCCCGAGATCGGTCCGCTGCTCTCCAACGCGCGGGCCGCAGTGTGCAGGTCTGCGGGCTGTGGGAGTGATTTAACTCTGGGCATGGCTTAGTTTCAGCCGGAGGAGGGACCGACCAGGAGGGCAGCCCAACTTTTACGAAACAGATATGAGATTACGCCCAAACCGTTCTAACAAATAGCCTAGTATGTGTTTTTTCCCCCACCAATGAAGTAAGACAGACAGATTGTTTCAAATTGTCTACATTCAAAGCGCACTTTACAGTGTCTTCGATGGCAGCAGGTTTGAATCCCCCAGTTGAAGATGTAGGGCCCTGACTCCAAAATGATCCCACTGGTTGTAATAGTTTGCAGTTTAGGCCTGTCTATCCATACGCATGAATCCAGGACCCCTCACATTCCCCTCTAACTTTATATTCTATTTATTTATTCAAGCGGCACTACCTTGCTGCAGGATGTCGATGCTCTGCAGCATGTCCGCCTTTCACACAGGCCTGGTGGTGATATGCAGGAATTAGGTCAACGGCATCAGAGTCTGGAAAGTCTCCAGTGGCTTCATGTTTCGATGTCTGGAAATTGTTTATATGTGCAGGAGTTTCATTGAAATGAGTCCTATGTTGACATAAGCTTACTGTTATGTTGGAGTTAAAAGATCCATTTTCTTTTTAACCCGCTCATCTCTCCCATCGGCCTCCCTTTCAAAGCAATTTTGATTAGTGCTGCGTCAGTGTCTGTTCTAGGGAAAGCTTCTCAAAGTTTGGGTCGTTTCTGTTGGTTTTGGTGTGCTGTTGGAATGGTTAGACTTGTCTCCATGTTGATGTTCTGTTCTGCACTTGAATATTCCAAGGTGACCACTTTGGAGATGGAAACCTGCCATAATGTTTCTTTTTAGCCTCGTCACCCACTGGTTTCCGCTCTCTGTGACTGTAGACCTCTGGCCGTGCCTTCGGTCTCCTCCAGAACATTCCGAGGTTGAAACAGTCATGCATTGAGTCCTCGAATTTGTCTACAACAACACAAACAGATGTTTTGTGACTCCTTTGCGTGCTCTCGGAACAAGACAAGAGTACACAAAGCATAAAAACTGACAAAAAACGGCAAAAACGTGCCCACAGGACATCTTGGAATTAATGGATGCTTCAGTTTTTGCTTCAGTTTTTTCAAAAGCACAGACCAAATAGACGGCTCAAAGACCCAACCGACTTGTTCCTGTCGGAACGGATCACTGAGTCACTCCATCTGCAGGTCACCCTAACCGACGGTGCTCTGCCCACTCGTTGTGTGAGCTCTTTTTTAACGACGTCCTCAGCTCAAGACGTGCGGAGAAGCTCCACATGTGTTTTCAGTTATTGTGTAAATGCGACCTGCATCTACAAGTAATCGTCCTCACATGGTTATCCCCACTTCTTTCCATTCCATCGCCGCGCCCCAGAACCCTCAGAATACACGCATCTATATATGGACATGTTTGTCTTGTAAAGGTGAAGAGGTGAAAAGTTCGCCTGATAAACTGCTGACTGTGAGTGTGCTTCTCATTATCACCGGAGGCATCGGCCTTGTTATGGTTCTCTTTTGATCTTCGACTTACAGCTTGTGACATCAGATAATTGCAAGATTTGCAGCGCGCAGCGGCA
This sequence comes from Apeltes quadracus, assembly GCA_021346845.1. Taxonomy (NCBI): domain Eukaryota; kingdom Metazoa; phylum Chordata; class Actinopteri; order Perciformes; family Gasterosteidae; genus Apeltes; species Apeltes quadracus. Next base: position 10,811,704 of record CM037932.1, on the reverse strand, counting down.
CAGTCAACGTTAAAGCGCGTCTCAGAAGAGAGGAACACCACATGAGTGTCATTATACCATTCTGTAATAAAGACCGAATCCCTGTCACATCAATCTGATGTAGCGAGATCGTTCGGTTGTATTGAAAGGCAGTTATCCACTGAAAGCACAAACCACTGGATTTTACACTTTCACAAGGCAGTGGCGTCTCTTTAAGCACTTTGACTCTTTCACCTACAAGGATTTCACCCTCTGACACACTTTTCTTGATCCTCTACTTATGACAGATTTGAGTTGTTTTGCCCTCCTCACAAATTTCCCTGTGCTCACCATCTTTGACCACTTCTGCTTTAAATATTGGTCATTGTGCAAGCTCACCTCCACCGCCGTGACGCACATATGAATACAGCAAAATTCTTATGGGTTATAAAGACTACAGACCCACAAATAAACATAGACCTGAGACCTTTAAGCGTGAATGGCCTCATGCAGAATAGGTGAGACCTGAACCGGGAAAGTTGTAAAGTGAAAGGATCCGGTGTGGAGTCTTTGGAGGAGGACAGAGGGAATAATCCAAAGAGAAAGTGGGAGTGGTGAGTAAAACTAAACCGAGTTGGGAAATTTGTGAAGTTTAACTCACACAAATGTGTGGAAATCCAACCATAACTATTACCCAATACGCTGAAAAATGCTGTTTCTGAGAAACCGGAGAGGGGTGATCACAGAGGCCACAGCTGCAAAGTCTCCGTACAGCTGCTGCAACTTTTCATCCAACTTTTGCTTTCCAAGCTCTTTTCTTGCAATGAATAATCGTTCTTTCCTCACAGGTCGTTGAAACGTCCCCGAGAGTCTCCGCTGGCTCGTCTCCTCTCACACTATTCTTTTACCAGCATTCCTTTAATACCAGGCGTCCCCCTTTCTATGTCGTCTTGACTGCGTCTAGCCGAGTGCCCCACTGACACTTTAAACATTTCAGAACTATTTAAATCTATCCTGATTATTAAGTTATTGCTCGGACCATTAACGTTGAGATACAATTTAATGGAAATCTATAAAATAGGTGATTTATTTTATTAAAAGTCAGGAGATCATAAAAGTCACAGGGATTTATCATTTGGGCACCACAAATGTCTTCATACGAGTATAGAATTACTTATGTGTTTTATAAAAAAAAAAGAAGAAACTTTGGTCAACATTCTGTCTCCCTCCGCCGCTGTTTTCTTCTTCTCCTCCTCCAGCGAGATGAGGTCACCGTCTGAGAAAAGATGGAGTGATTACAGGTTCACACTCCACACTTTTCTCAGCTGGTTTTGGATAAGTTCTGGTTATCTTCAAAACATCTCGGTAGTTGTAGCTGGTCAGACCCGGTTTAAAATGAGGCAACTGAGAAGGTTCAGTTATTGTCCTGTTGTCCTTCATAGGTTCAGCGGCAGGAGCAACACCTACGCTCAACATTTGTCTCTCAGCCTCACAGATGTCAGATGCCTGAACATTTTACTGCAATACACACAAAGGAAATAAAGGTCTTAATTGCTATGTTTAGACTCTGAATATTGGTTAATATCAAGTGAATTTTACCGGCATAGACTTGATTATCTTTTTCTTTAGTACTAAGTTTGCAGTGGGTGAGATTGTCTGACCTCACTCACAGCCATTAGCTGAGGGGTCGTGCGGGAAAAGTCACCACAGACATGAGTGATTCAGTTACGGACAGACGGGAAACCTCTACGTGTGTCACGTGCACCTCATGGACCACTTCCACTGTTATCGCCATGGCAATGACTATGTTTTTACACCATGTGGACGGTGAAACAACTGGGATTTCGTCGTGGGTTGAGGCAGTATGAGAGCGGTTTGGGCGTCATCTGGATGTCATTTTGCATCAAAGCAATACAACATTACGATGTAAAAAACGCTGTACCAGATATGGCCATTTGGAGAATGTGGTGGTTGATGATAATAAATGAATAAAACATTTTAGTAAAAAGTATACCAAGTCAAGTCAAGTTCTTTTCAGATCGAAAAAGTGATTGCGGGGGTAAACATGTATTTACTGCAGGGAACTCATAATTACAATTTTACCAACAGCCATGTTCCACATGTAGACACTATTTCATGATCTTTCATCAAACCAGATCCTAAAACCAAAGGAGAAGGTGTGGCCCTTGAATGAGACGGCTTTTGGAGACATGCAGCATGCAGTGCTGCCATATCCGTCAAATTCGTAGATTAATACACCGATGGAAGCTGGACTTGATTGGAGAGCTCATCCACAGACTCAGCAGCGTTCTGAAAGCAAACAGCCGCTAACAGCGAACCGAGTGTTTGATTGTTCAGCGAGCTAAACAAACCCGGGGGCTGCATTTGCTTGTTCAGCGTTCACGAATGCATCCTGTTCCAGTCCCACCGTCAGCTTCTATCACTTTCTCAACACCCGCACTTTCCCCCCCAACCTCCTTCCTCCCATCCCTCCATTGACCCCCCCCGTCCCTCCCGTCCCCCTCGACTCCCTATAAACAAACAGACAGATGATGTCATCACCGCAGCATTTGGTTTATCTCCCGGTGACAGACCATGATGCACTGTGCTGTTGACCCCCGCAGGGCACCCGGGAGGAAGTGAGGAGTTACATGAGGGTGTGGTGGTTCCCTGGTCGTGTGTTACAGCCAGCGGACCTCACAGACACATGTCAATTGTGCCCAATCCAAATGGGGCCAAAAAAGTACACTCAGCAGCCCTTTGAACACCTACGGCATCTCGTGAGGATTACACAACATGCCATTATAAGTGTTTGTTAGTGTTTTTAGTAAAGGTACAGTCTGAAGAGGTGAGTCTTTAGTTTGCAGCGGAAAAGAGTAGCTGTATAGTAGGCTATTCAATTAAAATAAGCTCAAGACCTTAAAGGCGTAAACTGAAAAAAATCAGTCACTTGTATAAATACAGTATTTGTTAAAATAGCACCACATTATCATGGCTGCAAGTGGCTTAGTCAACCCTGTGTACGTGTATGAAATAATAAAGACATTTTAAATCTGCAAAGTCATCATATTACCAAATCTGTTCCTGATGTTTATCTGCACTCGGTTCCCATGTGTTGTTATAATTTATGAAGCGTCGTATTAGCTTAACTTAACTTAACTTTGGAGATCAGTAAGTATATTTTCCCCCTATTTCAGTTTACTAAGCTGTTTGATAAATGAGTATGGCAGCATTTTAGTGACATTTCTTATTTGGGAAACTCCTTTTTAGCCTTTTCAAAAGTTTGCAGGAATATGAGAGGTATGTATTGTTTAGGCACCCGTTTCAATCTCACACGTCCCGGTTATAGTTTATACCAAGAATCTCATGTGCAGAGGGAGATGAGGCAGAAGGCCTCCCGCTACGTGTGGCAGCAGTACTTGTTTTCATAAGTCCAGGCCAATGATTCAAATGTTCACCTTGGATAACAAATCAACCTCTTGTTGGATCCCAGATTAAGTGTATTCTACACAACACACAGAATACCCCCTCGACAAGGAGGATGTGTTCATCCGGCCTTTGGGTATTGCGGAAAGAAAAGGGTTTTCATTGTAAACTTCTCGGCAGATTGAAAAGTGGAATGATCAGAGCGCTTCTTGGGCTACTTAGGGAAGATGTATGAGCCCAGACAGTGAACCCTTCCGACCCCGTCTGACCTGCAAACATTTAATGTCCTCATCTGCATGACACACTTTATGACAGCAACATTGAAATCACAAAGTTCAAAGAGTAATGTAACTTCATTGCAGGGTGAGGACTACACAACAAATATATTATAGTTATTATATAAGAAAGATTTGAATAAATTGATTTTGCAGTTGTCATTGTTTTCTAAAGATCTTGTGTTGGTTACTAAGGGCGATTCAGATTGGGGTTTTCACGGTAACCACATAACACTGGGAAGGAATTCCAGAATCATAACTTGATGATAGAGTATAAAGCTCCTAGAGCGGAGTGTGTGTGTGTGTGTGTGTGTGTGTGTGTGTGTTTGTGTGTGTGTGTGTGTGTTAGTGTGGGGGGGAGGGGTGTTTGGACCCTGCTGAATGGAAGAATGAGGAGGAAGAGAGAGATTTAAAGAGAGAAGAAAACCTTCACCAGCGTGGTTCACAAAATATGTTAACTGTCTGCTATTATTCTATCCTAAAAAAACAGTCACCGAGCACGGAAAGTTATGAACATCTGGGAAACGGTGACTTCCCTCAAAGGTCTGAGTCATACCCGGTCATGTTCTAATTAGAGGTATGTAACTGCAGACAGAGATGCTTGTGTTTTCAGTCGAGTATCATGACTACACTTTGCGCAGAGGGCTGCGATGTGGCATCTGAGATTGAGGAACATCTTCCTGCCTCACATCACATTTCTTTCCCATCCCTCTTCCGAGAGGGAAGACCCAGTTATCACACGTAGCTCAGCGACTGCGACCTGACCCGCAAAATGGTTTGTTTCGGAAAAAAAAAGGGGTGAGCGCATACAAAATTTATTTTTGGCAATGTGGATGAATGCGTCAATTAGCCTCTCACAGAAGTCCGGCCATCAAGAAAAATACTTCCGTGCTGTTCTTTGCTCTTGCTTCAATGAAGAAAGTGCTAACTTTGTGAGCCACTGATTCATTCTACCTCGCATTCTGTTTTGGAGCAGGCAAACATTTCCAAGACCTTGTGGTGTAAGTTCGTAAGCGTATAGATCAGACTGCTGCTCTCTTTATCTTCTCCCTGCACTAGACACGCAGTGAAAGAAACGTTAATAATGAGAGACAACAAGGGGAATTAAGCGAGATCGGGAGAAGGTTTTGGTTCCTTTCACGTCTTTGAAGAGGCTGAATTATTAGAAGAGTCTCTGTCCCTCTGCCACCTGTCCACTGAACCAGGATCAGGTCAGTTCCTCGATTTATCTTGTTGGGAACGATTTCTGTGGATTTAGTTCTCCCTCAATCCAGTGATTGTGGGGAAAAAATAAACTACCAAAAGAAGTTGTCTGATCATCAGTAAATGTTGCTAGCTTGAGTGACATTTACATTACATTTATCTCGTAATCATGCAGTTAATTCATATATATATATATATATATATATATATATATATATATATATATATATATATATATATATATATATATACATATATATATATATATATATATTTTATTTATGTTACATTTGAACTTACTTAACTTAACTGCATGATATATATATATATATATATATATATATATATATATATATATATATATATATATATATATATATATTGATTTCTGTTCTGTCTTACATTCTTTTTGGTCTTCTGCCTGATATGAGGTATACATGATTTCCTCCCCATTTAGGAATACTTATGAAACCCACAAACTGACAAATGCAATTCAATACAATAGAGAAGAAACACAATTGGTAACATCTGTATCACATCTGTGATGGATGACATCAAGAAAGGAAAACGTAGGAAAGAATGAGCCAGAGGCTCACACTCTTACCCCATAAAAAGATTACAATTACAGCCACTTATTTTTAATTCATTGTTTGTCCAGATTATGATGTCATTTGTATTTTCTTAATACAAATGGCTTGCAGAAGAGGTCAGACGAACCCCCGCTAATACACCGGAACGCTCTGTGTTCTGTATCCAAGTATTTTAAAATCAAAACACTTAAGCAGGCAACCAACACGTGAGTCAGTGCAACAAAGGAAAAAAACAGTTTGGGTTGTTCAACAGAAAAAGAAATAACGATGATTCACCGCTTAAGTTTCCCATTCTGCAGACTGCGTGACACTTTCCCCTCCATAAATGGACATAGTCAGCTGCTCTGGGTGCGTACGTGTGTGGTTGCCTCGGACATTATTGTTTCGTTTTTAGAAAAACTTTTGAAGACAAAGTTCTCTCCCAACTGCAGTTCATCCAAATACTGGGAGGTCCACGGGCGATTTTACATCGTACTTGAACACATGTCACACCTGCAGCTGTCGCCCTGCCCTTTGCCCACAATGCACACGTGTGAAGGTAGAAACAACACAGAGTGATGTCGCCGGAAGGGTCCACTGGCGACTCCGGGGGAGACGTGGGCACCACCAGAGGAGACGGCGGCTGTCAACGGGCCTGGAACCGACGTTAATTACGAAGGAAAAGACTTTTCTTTCCCTCATTCATCCAACTTGTACCTTTTGCATGCCGCCTCACGGGGTTTCTCTCATTAACTTTTCCGTTTTCCAGCCAACGTCCCCTCCCTCGGATCCAATACACAGAAATTGGCTTCGTCGAGCGAGACAGGACTTGTTTGGGAGTCACAATGTATACTCAACAGTGTTTAATAACCACAGCTATCTTGATTGTGTTGAGATGCACATCTGGAGCATCTGGTACGTGTTACAACATGTCCAGTTTTTCTTCCTCGCCTCTCATTGAATGGAAACTGCCACCGCGGCCAACCACAACACCACACACACACACTTACGCATTCCGCACAGCAGGAATGGAGTGACATTCTAGTTGTGAGGTACTGGAAATGTGTGCGAGTCGTCTGGCAGAAGAGTTTGTCTCTTTCTTTTCTGCGTCTGCCGTCTCTCACATCTGCTTTTCGGCTTTTGTGTAAATGCGTCTCCTCTTCTCCCTCGGCCCCGCGGCTTCCTCGAAGGTCCCGCTTCCACACTCCTTGTTTCCCCTCTTCGGTTTCATTCAATCGCTGTTCCGCAACCCGTTTGTTTATCTTATCCGTCGCGTCCTCCTCCCCTCGTCTGCAATCAGCTGCGTCCCCCTTCCTGTCCGGGTGCCCCGAAGTGACTTGAGAGGCGGGAGAGTCAATTTCCTTCATTCATTCGTCAGCCAAAACCAGTAGAGATGCTGTGTGCGGATCTACTTTCTTGTGTACATGAGTGCCCTTTTTGTATGTGTCTACTGTGCGTGTGTGTGTGTGTGTGTGTGTAAATCTTGTGCGAGTGTCACACACAGTTCATCCATCAGGATAACGGCGGAATCAGACCTCCTGATGGAGGGCAGGAAAGTGTGTGTTTGTGTGCGGCCTTCACTTCCCCAGCTGGCCGAGAGCCGATGAGATAAACACTAATGAGACTTCTGCCCGGGTTACTAGGCAGAAAACTGATTTGCGAGTTTCCTCACATCAAAGAGGAGACGCTAATTTGTTTGCTAAGTTTTATCTCATTCCCTCCGGTCTTCTCGTCTCGTCCCCTTTGCTCTTAATTTCTCTCCCCTTCTCTGTTTATCTCTCTCTCTCTCTCTCTTTCTCTCTCTCTCTCTTTCATATCCGTTCCCCAGGTTCTCTCTGTTCTCTAAGTAGCTTCATCCTCTCCTCAGTAAATAAACAAAGAGAAACTTGATTAATTCAAACCTAATATGAAAGCGTCCTCCGCTGGTGTCAGTCATGTGACACTCCTCTTCACCTTGTGTATGTTCAAGGCGAGCTTCAGGGCTTTCATCTGGACGTTTTGGTGGAGCATGTTCTTGGCTTCCATGTGGTGCCACTTTGAACCACGTTCGCAGGTTTGTTACCCAGCAGCAAGCAGAGGATGCAAGTGCAAGCGCCCATAACGAGCGTGATTGCACTCGCAAGAGACTCCGTTTTCTAAGGACAAATGAGACAACCAGCAGGCAGAGCAGCGGAACCGACGCGTCGTGCACTTTAACTTCTCTGAGCGTGCTCGGGGAAAAGGAAAGCGCGTGACACAGCGCTCGGCTCTCTCCGCTTGTTTCGGGGGCAGGAAGTTTGCCAGACAAGGCCTCTATCGCAGTCTGTATATGAGATTCCTCCCCTACATACCCTCCCCTCCCTCCCCCCATACACCCTTCCTCCCCTCCCCTCCGCCCTCCTCCCCCATTACCCGTCCTTCACATCCTTCGCCTCCTCTTCCTCCTCACTGTCCTTCTCTTTCAGACGACTATCTCGCGCTCAGTCCCTTCCTCTGCTCTCACCGCCTTTAATTTCATCTTCTGCCCCCCGCCCCTCCCTCCTCCACCTCCATATCAGTCTTCTCTAGAACAAAGACACGGTCAGTCAACTTGGTCCTGCCCACCTTCTTGGGGCTGAAGAATGTATAACAAGAATCTCTTTTGAGCAGTGTCATTTTCAATCAATAACCCCCCCCCCCACCCCCTTAGTTTCAGTCGAGGACCTTTCGAGAGACCCGGAGACAGTCATGGGTTGTTTGTGATGCTAAAGGCTCCGTGAATCATGGCCAGAAAAAACAAACCCAAGGCTCTGTGGCTGTGTTGTCTTAAACGTTATTAGAGGGGGGGTTTCATACACGTCAGCCTTGAATCAACACCGATTGGAGTTCGCACACAGAGGAGGGATGAAGGAGTTGGGAGAGAGGGAGGAGGAAGGTAACGATGGAATAACAAAGCAAAGGGGGAACAAAAAAAAGATGGTTTGGCTACAAATAAGAGGTAGAGGGGGGATTTCAAATGACTCGCTCCTGACCACACACACACACACACACACAGCAGTAGAATAATGCAGCTCTCCTGTTGGATTAAATTGATTGTAATCATTTTGTGTGCTCACTCACAAGAAAATACTGCCCAAAACAGATGACATGAATTTCCGGCTCGAGGAAAAATTTGGAGCAACTAAATTTAGCAGTCATGAGGCCTCCACGTGAAGGCCGAACGGCTTCTCCCTCCTCTGGTTTTTGAAATGTGCGAGAGCCCCCCGGAGCTGATTTCCATCTGCTCCTACTCATCACTTGTCCTCCTGATTTACCCGTGATGTGGTTTTTCGCCGCGCTGCCTCTCGTGCCTTCATGTTGAAGCGGGCTGACTCTATTTCCCTCTTTGCCCTCCGCTCCTCCGCCTCGCCGCCGCCGCCGCACTCTGTCATTTAACCGTACCAGCTCCGCGTGTCTCTCTCCCAGAGGGAAGGGAGGAGCAGAGCAGTTGGAATCACACGGGATGCCTGCTCCAGGCGAAATGCATGCAAAGGAAAACAGACACACAAACAGAGACAGCAGAGGGCCCAGAAGGCCAGTGAGACGGAGATACGGACGTCAGATTAGGGGACACGTGAAGCTTCCCCCCTCATTCCACCTTTGTGAGCGAAAGACAGCTGTTTTTCAATGACCTCATAATAGTGGTAGCCCAGAATTTGTCATGTCTGTGTGTGTGTGTGTGTGTGTGTGTGTGTGTGTGTGTGTGTGTGTGTGTGTGTGTGTGTGTGTGTAGATTTACTTGACTGGATATCTGGACGGTGAATCATAGAAAGTGGAGATTGCAGAGTCAGGGAGATACATATCCCAGTTTCCCAAAGAAAAAAGTACCGCCCCCGGCCAGAAGCTAAACAGGGATTAGGAATTCCCCTCAGTAACAGATGCCCGGCGAGGTGTTCAGGTGTTCAGCGTGGCCGTCTGCCACTCAGACCTGGCTGTGCCAGTAATGAAAAGCTGAAATGTCACTTTCTTTCCCAAAGAAAGAAAATGAAAAGTGAGAATAACAATTTATTAACAACAGTTTATTTCACTTGTCAATAGTGTAACATAAATGCTTCCCCCTAAGTCTTAACACATTCATGATATTCCATTAATTAACAAGGAAATGATAATTCAAAGCCTTTGTAGATGAATGAAAGATTACAAAAGATTATTCTTTGGGGGGAAAAATGTCCTCGACAGATCATTGTAGCTGCAGAATGAAAGGCATTAAAAAAATGATGGATGGGTTTGATCCGTTATCATGATTTATGAATCACCCGTGACGTCTGGCAGCTCAGACTTCCCCAAAGATATTCATCTCAATCAAGACTATGACTTCACCAGTGCCAGATAGCAGAAAGATTCTTCTGCCAGCGAACAGTTTGTAGCCAAGATGCCGATTATTGAAGTGAAAAGTGGAGAAGGATGTTTTCACAAATGCACTTTTTAGTCCTCCTTCGGGGAGAGCTGGTCTGTGTCTTAAAACCCATTTTGGAGCTGCTTCTTCGTGGGGAAAAAAAGCCACGGTTTGCTCTGCAGGTTTGAGCTGAGCGGCTCGTCTGGGCCGGTGGGCCTCGCATTCTACGGTGCAGCAGAGCGTGCAGCTCGCGCAGCAGCAGCCAGATGGAGAATGAGCCGCGGCCCTCCACATGAAGTGCATTCAGTATTCTTCTGGAAAAGTTACTCTGACTGTTCACATAATTGCCACAAAGCTCCAGAATTTTTTACTGTCCCGTCGAAGACAAATATGATCCATCTTCAGAGGGAAAGTTCCAAGCTTTGGTGCATTTTTGTAGGGAGAAAACCCTTCAAGTTTAACTCATCAACTGGCCAAACAAAGCTCCAAATGACGACAGCTACGGTCATTAAAAGGTCATTGCGGGCGTCATTTTGGATCTTTCCAAAGAGCGTTGCTTGTAATCTTTCATAGAAATGTTACCAAATAGGTCCGGTTTGTAATACCGCACATGCAAGCAGCTAGCCATCATGGAATTACCTTATCTGGCAATACAGCAAACATTTGTCTGAATGAAAATACCAATTACGTGTTTTTTTTTATTTGTCATTGCTCCGCAGCCAAATCCTCATAAAATATTTTGCTTAGCTTCCTTTAGTGCTCGATCGGAACACGGGATATCTTTTTTTATATCCCGCCGTACTCAACTGGACCTTTCCGGCTCCGTTCAATACATCGTTGTCCGAAAAAAAAAAGAAAAGGAAATGACTTGATGGAAAAGAGAGACGGACGTAGAAAGTGAAGTCAGTGCTGCAGTCTGTGGTCAGAATCCTGTTAGTATTCCAGAACTGCTTCTGCTGGAGTTTTGGACGCAGTCGACACGCCAGCAGGACAAAGCTCATCCAGCCCTCTGACGGGTGTCGAAGGAACGGTGGACGTGAGTGCGTTGGTGTCGTTGTTTGGAGGTCACGGCTCTCAGGTCGGGCACTTTGAGTGAAACATCAGGTGAGCGTTGGCAGAAGACACCTCCAGGTTGATGGTATGACTTCATACCATCAACCTGGCTGACCGCTGCCCCCCCCCTCGACATGCGAGGGGAGGCTAAGGCCCGTTCAGTGTTGCAAGCAGCCCTAGTTTTGTATTATAACCACACTATATTTGTTTATAATTTTCGCTATAACATTATAGCGTGACATTTGTGACAATAATCTTCTAGCACAGGTGACTCTGCGTGGTGGGAGGGGGGCCCCCAAATCAAATTCTGCTTAGGGCCCCCAAGAGGCTCAGGCCGGCACTGCCTTATCCTGTTCCATTACTAATGACAAATTCCATAACATTGTTATTACATTACATTACATGTCATTTAGCTGACGTTTTTATCTTTATTCTTTATATTAGATAAGAGCTGTGATAAGTACAATTTAAGTGCTATAATTTGTTTTTTAATGTGTCTGAAGAGGTGTGTCTTTAGTTTGGGGTGGAAGATGTAAAGACTCTCTGTGGTCCCGCTGTCATCATTCCACCACTTCCACTATTTTGGACTCCTCCAAAGAAAGTTTCTCCATCACTACCCGTTTCTCTTCTTCCTGCTTTATCTTTCCTTTGAGCGTAGCACATACACGCAAGGAGGGGTGTTATCGTGACATGTTTCCTGATGTCATTGTTTTTTAAGTTTCAAAGCATAACTTGAAATGTGGCATAAACAGCAAACCTAATTACCTACTTTTTTTTTGGTACCGTTCACAGAGGCGCCGCATTGCCTCTTTCATTAATGCGCACTATTGTAAAACACACAGCTTCCAGTGTCGTATGGTGACCCGTTGTGCGGTGATCCTTCCTTCGACAATATGTACACATCCCGTTTCTCACCTTTAATCATGCTTCATTGGAGGGGAATTATTTGTGATATTTTAAGAGCAGATCAGTGGAGTTGTGTAATTACTGATGCACCACTGATGACCACAGCCATGCTGCAGAAAAACAGCCCGCCCTGCCCATCTGGGGTGTGTGTGTGTGTGTGTGTGTGTTCTGCCCTAAACTCTGCTTGAGCCCAGAAGCTAAGAATGAAAGTGATTATAAAGAACAACGGGCCTCCCGTGTCTGTGGTGTCAGAGAAACGGACAGAAAAAGCTGAAAGCTGCTTGCAGGGTTGAATTTAAGAGGGAGCTGTAAAAACATTTGGTCAATTTTGTATCATGATTATTGTTGCAGTACAGTAACGCAGTTTAAATTGTATGTACTGCGCCTCTAAATCTACAGCTGCTTCCCGCAGCATATACAATATTAAAATAGCAGTAGGGAGGAGTAGACTTAACAACGTCGCCTTTGAGCGGATCGTTGACCTCCGACCTTCTTTTGGGAGTCCCAGAGGTCAGCACTTCGGTCGGCCCGGTTCTCCAAACATCCGCTACCAATTACTGAGTGAGTGTGTGTTTGTTTGTGTGTGTGTGTGTGTGTGTGTATTCATACAGGTCCGTTAATGTTTATGAGAATGCTGTCATTACTGCCTTATCAACGGTTTAAATGGGGCAGGTGGAAATGCACACGTCCTGTTTGAACAATGCCAAATGAGTCTGTGTGTGTGTGTGTGTGACCAAAATGTACACCTGACCTGATACTGAGCTGTGGCAATATGGCCAACACACACACACACGCACGCACACGCACACACCTTACACACGTGGATTCACACAGCATGTGCACAGGTATGTGACAATTTAGTCTTTTTCTCTGACCACCTTCTCAATCCTGTTTGTGTCGCGCCTATTCCCCTTTTAAAATGTAGAAATTCAGACATGAAATTCAGATAGTCTAAAGAATGATGTCAGCATTACTCGATCTGAAATGCACACACACACACGCACGCACACACACACACACACACACGCATGCAGTAGTATAATCAGAAAAAGGTGCAAGCAGCACAACGGCTTTCAGCTCTACCAGACCAGCGGTCGCCCCCCGTGCTGCTCCCCTCCCCCTTTCAGCCCCACATCTGCTTCCCCAAACTTTGGGAGGGGGCCTTTGGGAGAGAACAATATTTGAGTCAAAGTGAGCTCTCTCTTTCTCTCTGCATGTGTGCACACAGTGCATGTGGTGCATGTGGTCGAGAACTCAAAATGAGTTTGGAATGAAAGCAAAGATGAGACTTTAACGTCTGCATTCTGTTCAAATGTCAAAGACAGGGAAGTTCAGTAGATCTCTGACATCTCTGTTCTTTCGTGGGTTGGTTTTAGGTGCTCGGCAGCTAAATTCATTACTTGTAATCATTTCACAACAGTGAAAAATTGGCTGAATAAGCTCTACGGTAAAACGTTACCCCATCTGTGATACAGACGTTTCCATTTGAATCAATACATTGCAATCTAACCCACCGAAGCAGGATAAAAGCCTTTGCTGCCACCTTGTGGATGAAGCAGGTAACAGTCATAACACTGAACACCTTTTTTTGCGATCACCATGGCGGCATGAAAGGATTTAAGGTAACATGTAGTAAATAATGCATATACAAACTGTTATACTGTTGTTAAAGTACTCCTTTAATACAGAAAATATTTTTTAACACAATATTTTTTTACTTTCAAAATTTCATCTTTTGACATGTTTTACACGTATACACAACCTAACCAAAAACACAGTAAGGATGTTTTCTTTATAGTGTTATTTAATAAGGGAATTAGCCTCAGCGCACAAGTTCAGCAGCAATACTAGATGAGTGATACTAGAAAATTGATAAATTAAAAATATGTAATCTTTATACAGCATTATCCAGTTAACAAAACACCATATTATATTAGTTCAATCAACAAGATACATCAAAGAGGTTTAAATTTGCATTAGAATTACATTTTACTCTAGAATTTAATGACTGTTAGAGTTTGGCAGAAAAAGAAAATCTTTACTTTCACAGTACATTTTCAACATTTCTTTTTTCTTGCTCTCCCAGCCTTTATGTCTTATTTTTTCACGTCATCGTCTCTCAACCTACTTTGCTGGGGATATTTTTCTTTAGCCAGTCGGACAAAGTCCTCTGCACTGTCCAGTGACACCAGGCGCTCCTGGGAGGAAGAGGTGAGAAAGAGATATAACCGAGAAAAAAAACTCAATTAATCCTTTGCCGTCAAAAAACATTCATGCAGACAGCAACAGACATAGTCTACAGTGCAAAACAGACCAAAACACATCACAAAGAATAACATAAACAAAAAAACACATCTTACAATGAACAAAGGACCTCCTGAGTCGATCCCTATATGAACTGCACTTTTAAAGAACACATTATTTTGAACTTGGCCCTTCTTTTATTCACAGTGACCTCTGGTGAGCCAAAGAAGGGCCAATCATTGAGCCAGCCATTTTGATCATCTCATTGATCCTCATTGATGCCGCCCGGGAAGATAACGAGGGTCACAGGAAGTGGGGGGAATGAAACAAACTAAGGTGTGTGTGTGTGTGTGTGTGTGTGCGTGCACATGTACCATCACGCAGAGGTATTTGCTCTGGTGTTCCGCTTCCGGGGGAAACAGAGAGGTGCGGTCCAGCAGCTGTTCCAACAGTTCGGCTGCTTTGTCGAGTCGGTCCTGATCCCGACTGAGCCGCCTGTGTTTGTTCACACACAGCAAGGCATCCACCTCGCGCTGATAACCTGCGCACACGTGCAAGGGAGATCACACAATAGAGCGATAGGATCCGGACTCGAGGCCGCAGCGAGTGTGCACATCAGAGTGTCCCCATCAGAGTGTCCCACCGAGCTGCAGCAGGATCTTCCTCCATCGAGAGCGGACCTCCCGTCTGGCGCAGCGTAACGAGTGAATGTCGTAGTTCAGCTTCTCCCATTCCTGGAACACAACAAACAACCTGTGAAGAGGCCCAATTAGGAAGCAGATACACACATGGACTCAGTGTTCACAGTTGATAGAAACCTAAAAACCGTGGCTCATCTGAAGTCTTGCAAGATGCCATTGATGTTCATATTTGACCACTTTTCCATTATAGAAGAGAAAAAGCCATCTGGGAAATCTCTTAACAAAAAATAATCTAAATTGATAAATAGCACAACAGTTTAGAGGAAAAGTATGTCATTTTTACCCGTTTTTTTACTGAACAAAATATCTGACCTGTAACTTTAAATAACACAAAGCAGAGAGTTTACAGAATGTCGTATTCAACTTTGTTTCCTGGGTCAGTTATTCCCCATTGTGCTGAATTGTGCTGAATGTCCTTTTAATGCACCAGAGCAATGCGGTTTGTTTGTTTGGCCTGATATTAGCGGCATCATTGGGATGGTTGGCTGATTATTCTCTTTGAACGGGCAGCCAGGCCGTTGGCCTACATCTCCATCGAGGAATTTCATTTATTAACACAATGTCCCCACTGTGTCCTGCAGCCAACTATTCTCCACACCAAGTCTAACCGTCACATGTTTGCCAAAGTCAAACTCTTTGCTCAGCGATTTCAGTCTCTCTGCAGAGAGAAATGCAGCGAGAAGGTATTCAATGTAGCGCAGGGATCCTTAAAAAAAAAAAAATATCCCCCCATGCACACACACACACACAACAAAAACAAGCTGTGACTGAGTGAGAAGTACGAGGATACTGATTGAGTAAGTGAAAACAGTAGCTTGCTCTTCCCTGTGTATTATGTGGACTTAGTGTACTGTTTCATTTCTCCCTTTTAAGACAAAGTCATTCTATATTTACTGATGTGAGTTGAAATAAAGATGAGTCAAAAGCTTTTTTGTGTCGTCTTTCCTTTTTGAATAATTACATTAGAGAGCAGGGGACTAATTGCAGTAGAGATTCCACACAGTGAACCCTTGTTTCCCCCTTTTGCAAATTAAAAACACCAGGTATCTGCCAAGTGAATTTTCACTGCTAAGTGTGTAAAACAGAATATCAAATAAATAAAGCTCAAGGTTAAGACTTAGGGATTCACTAAAACCTGGTCAACCTAACACAACTAGTGTGTTATCTGGACCTTTTGCGGATTCAGATGCATGTTGAGTAGAATTATACACGAAAAAACGATATGTCAATGACGTTATAGTGTAGAATTGTGACTTCTGCTGCATGTCCAGCCTCCGGTCATCATGTTTAAACAGATGCGGATGCATTAAGCATGCATAGCACAGTATGTTGAATTTAAAAGTCTATTCTAGTCTTTTTTACTCCCCACACATTTATGCACGTGAGTTCATTCCAATTCCAGGTTGTCTCTTTGCAGCTCTCACGCAACAACAACAACACCCTCTCTCACCTCGGTGGCCTTGTCGGCCTGGTCCCTCATGCTGATGAAAGCCTGTAACTCCCGGTCCGACCCCGTCCTGGTGGGAGAGTCACAGGGTCCGTTTGTGCGCCTCCTGGAAGGCCGAGGCCCAAAAAGGCTCACCTCTCCTGCGTCGCTGTCGCTGGACCCGCTGGACGCCGCCGGCTGTCTGCTGGTGCGCATACTGGAGAGGAGGACAGGGAGAAACTGGTTGTCCAAATGAACAAAGGCAGGACATTTGTTTTTTTTTCTTGTCTTGTCTTTGTCTTTTCCCGGGCGTTTGTCTCACCGCAAAATAGCGTCCTTCTCCCCGCTGTTGTGTTTCCGATGGTACTGACAGCAGCAGATGGTGAACTTGGCTCCCATTGACCTTTTCCAAAAGTTTGCAACAATCAAAACACCTATGCTCCCTGATGAGTTCCTACAAGCGGCCACGCCTCGTTCCACGGGACTCCTCTGGAATGCTCAACCAATCAAAGGATCCCCAACCTTAAAATGTCTTTGTTTGCAAGTGCGCAGGACTAAACATTCGGGCGATGATCTTAACTTGCTGCGTCCGTCCTCCCTTCCCCCCTCGGCCCGGCCCGGCTCCAATTACATTATCCACGTGAGTCCAACAGAGACAACAAAAACAACGCACACACACACACACACACACACAGGGCAGCCCAGGGATGAATAGCACATTTATTCAGCAACTCCTGATGGTGCAGAATGCAGCAGGAGCGAAACACAAGCATCATGCCTGCTTAGCGACGAGTGTTTGGAGAAGATTCACGCGTAGAAACCAGAGAGCAGCCGCTTTACTGCCTCGAGGTGGCGGCTGTTATATCATTTTAGTGGCTCTTCATGAATGTTAATACATAATCCATTCACAGCTTGTGTATTGGGATCCAAGGTCAGCTGGTTGATAAAGGAAGGAAGAGACTGACAGCGGCGTACTTTGTGCTGCAGGAGTGAGTGGAGAGCAGCAGGCCGCCGGGCGAGAAGCGGCATAATGGGGGAACCGAGGCGGACCCTCGGGCTGCTCGTGGTGACTCTCAGCATCGCTTCACAGACTTATAACAGGTGAGCTGTGCTGCTGTTTTGATTCTAAGGGGGGAGAAGAAGGGCGGATTGTCCGAGCGTGGCAGTTTCGCCTGAATAACTGTAGAGAACTAACGTGTTGTTGTCTTTCTTTTTCTTTTTAAGGTGAGTCGAGCAGAATATGGGGTCACTGTATTAACAAATGCTGACGTTGTCCTTTTAATGCCAATAAGTACTTTAAATAAACATGTGTTTAAAAATGCTTCTTTATCTTTCTTTTTAAATCACAGTTTAGTGGAGGCTTTGGAATCCACTCAGAGTTACGACTACACCAAATATCACCCCATGGATGAGGTCAGAGCCTAAATGAACCCCTGAATAACCAGAAAGGATGCTTCATTATCAGTATTGTTTGTTTGTTGTCTCGCACAAGAGTTTTTCTTCTGATTTGCACTTTAATCTTCATGGATTACAAACAGACGTTGTTCAAAGACAACCATAAACTGCCCGTCATCATTGTGACACTGATTCTCTCCAGATATACAAGTGGATGGAAGATGTGGAGCGAGGGAATCCACAGCTGGTCTCCTCTGCCGTCTACGGACACACGTATGAAGGGAGGAACATCTCCCTGCTGAAGGTACACAGTCACGACGGCTCGATCACACGAGAAGGACTCGTGGAACTCTTGTGTGAACTCTCGCGTTGTGTGTCTGCAGTTGGGACTGGAGAACCCAGAGGGCGGACCGAAGAAGGCCGTGTGGGTGGACTGCGGCATCCACGCCCGGGAGTGGATCGCGCCCGCCTTCTGCCAGTGGTTCGTCAAGGAGGTTTGTACCCCCCCCCCCCACCCCCCTCGCCGCACCCACGATCGACCCAGCGACGCGGCCTCCGACACCTCGGTGTGCCCCTCCTCAGGTCGTGCGCTCGTATCGGACCGACGAGAAGCTGGAGCGGATGCTGCGCAACCTCGACGTCTACGTCACCCCCGTGATCAACGTGGACGGATACGTCTTCTCCTGGGCCAACGACAGCGTGAGTGCCTGAAGGCCGGTGTGCAGCCTTCACACGGTCCGTCAACGATCCGACCGCCGGACGCTATTTGAAGCCTGTGTCTGCGTCCCGTTGTTGTTTCCGTGCAGACCCGACGGTGGAGGAAGTCTCGTTCGACCCCTCCTCCAGGCAGCAGCTGTTACGGTGTTGACCTCAACAGGAACTTTAATGCCAACTGGGGCAGTGAGTTGTGTGCTCTCGGGAATTCATCGCATATTCATGATCTGCAGCTAATTTGGCCACGCCCACAGCTTGTAGAATCGGCGGTAGCGGTCGGCTGGCCGGGACTGGAGGGGGTGGGAATATTCAAATATCTGGGTTTATGACGTAATAAACCTTGGCGATTTTGAACAGCTCGTTCAGAGGCTGAAGACGGGATAAATTCAGAAACCTGTATCCCACTCAAAACAGCATGGATGGATTTTCTTTCATGTTTGTATGCGTGTGGAAGCACACAATAACACTCCAAATCCCAGAAAAGGTGATTTTTCCATTATATGGGCCCTTTAAGTCAATTGCATTTCACGTGCGTGGAACTGTAAAGCCGCACACATCCGACTTCATGTTACAGCATCAGTCCAAATGCCACGGCTCAGGCCCCTGTGACACTTTAAGTGTAGGCTTTCACAAGCCTTCCTCTCTGGATCCACATTGCGTAATTACCTTTGACAGGTTTTAATCGAGAAAACCAAGAGGATGAACTTGAAGTTGTCACTTCCCTCAGCGGTCGGGGCGTCGTTTGACAGCTGTGCAACCAACTACTGCGGGAAGTCAGCAGGCTCAGAACCAGAGGCTCGAGCTGTGATGGACTTTGTTGGTAACCAATTTTATTTAAAATTACATTTAAAACAATACATTACTATTATCAATGCTATTCGGTGATTGATTAGTTGATGTAAATCATTCACATGAATGGATAATTGAACGCTCCTCTTCACGTTCACTTTGGAGCTGCAGCTTTAAGAATGTAGATGTTGTTATGTCCTCTTGACCCCGATCACATGTTCGTTCTCTCTCTAGGAGGGATGGTTAACCGCACTGTGTGTTTCCTCACCATCCACTCCGCTGGGCAGCTGATACTGTTTCCTTACGGCCACCCGGAGATCTCTGCACCCAACTACGATGAGCTGGTGAGTGTGCGTCTGCCTTGCGTTCTTCGGCGGTGACGTTGTCCTCGATGGAGATCACAGGTTGCCTGGTTTCGTTTTTTTGTTCGTCGTGCAGGTTTCAGTCGGTGAGGCGGCCGCATCAGAAATGAAGAAGGTACATGGAATGGACTACACAGTGGGAACATCTCCGCAAATCCTCTGTAAGACTCGGTTGACCTGTTAACCCGAAAAAGCCGCCGACGTGCAGGTTTTCGTTGGGAAATGAACCACACAGCAGTGACCTCTTTGACCTTCAGACCCAAACTCCGGATCTAGCCGCGACTGGGCTCGTCTCGTTGGCATCCCGTTCTCGTACACCTTTGAGCTGAGAGACAAAGGTGAGCCGGACTTCGGGACGGTGGGTCCGATAAATATGAAAAGCGCTGGCTTTCATTTTCTAACGTTTCGGTGTCACCCGATGATTCTCCAGGCGAGTTCAGCCACCTGCTGCCAGAAGAGCAGATCCAGCCGGCCTGCGAGGAGGCCAACGCAGGAGCTCTGTCCATCATCGCACACGTTCACGACAAGACCTTCAACGGCGGCGCCGTCCCGTCCTCTGCCGGGCCCGTGGCCGCGGTGCTGCTGTCCGTGTTTCTCACCAGAGAGGTCCTGCTGTAAGACGAGGACTTACCGGGGACAGGGAATCTGTTGCATACCTGTAGGCATTTAACCTAATTCTGTAATTAGTGCTTGACAGTGACACTCATGGGTCATGAAAACAAAAGCGGGTGATGTCATTCCTCTTTGAAGCAGCAGGGGGCAATGATGCCCCGTTCAAGCCACCGGCTTCCTGCATCCCGACACCTCCACAACTCCCTTGTTTCTTTGGTTGTGTCACGCTTTTTAGCATCCATTGTTCACTCTGCATGTATGAGAATGCTTGTTTTGTCTTTCAATTCCAACACCGTGGTCTGCCTTTGTGTGTGAGTTGGTATTAGAAGGTATAAAAAGTCCATTATTTCACGGATGCCATTGACATGATATTTCATTCATAAGGGAAGCGTTGGTATTTTGAAGGAAAGAATATGTCTCCTTTGAGAACTTCTGATTCTCCTACCACCTCAGATAGACCACCCGTTATTCACACATACACAAACATACACACACACAAACACGTACACAATGTGCCAATGACTAAGTGACAGCAAGGAAACAGAATTATACTCCAGCTCACATAAAACCTCGACAGAACTGAAAGACGGGTCAAACATCAGAGGGGCGAGGGAATAATAAGCAGGAACGGTGAGACACACACACACATGCAACCCTTCAGGGAACAAACTATTCACTGCTCCATCACTTACAGTCACGAAAGATAATCACACATGACTTGGTGGCGCAGAGCCGAGCTTCCTGACGCACACACACACACACACACACACACACACACACACACACGCACACACACGAGCATGAGAACTGGGCAGGGATTCAGAGACACAGATTGAAGGTGATTATAATTCACAGTGAAGTCTGGCTGGTTTAGCCGTCATCAGCTCATCCATCTTTTTGCGTGTGCGCATGTGTGGGTGAGCACCCATCAGGGCAGAGGGGGAGGAACACACTGTGGACGTATAAATCAAACAGATAGGGGAAGCGAGGGGGAGAGGGAGGGAAGGAGGGAGACATGAGCCCACCCATCAAAGAAGAGGTGAGTGAAAAATGGATGGAAGGAAACACAAGAGGGTTTGCTGGAGGACAATAAAAAGGGGGGGGGGATGTAGAGGATGGCACAGTGTGCGATTCACAAAGCAAAAAAGGATCAGTAAAAAAGCAAAGAATAGCGACTTAGCATTCAGGTCTGCCGCCGGAGGAAAACAGAAGCACGGCTGAAGAATAAAACAATGTGGCCACAGCTGAATGTACCCGACTTTGCCTCTGCGTCACCCAACACAAATCTATTACACACAGATCAAGGTTGCAGGTTGCAAAGTAAATTAAAACAAGACTACAAATATTGTTGGTAATATTGTTGGTTCAACAGCCCAGGTCACATAGACTTTGTCTTTTCGACAAAGAACGGGTAACTGGGGACCGCTGACTCACAGCTACCACCTGCACCGATACCTGCACCCGTCACTTATCGATAGATCACAAGAGCCCCGCCGTCTTCCTGTGTGCCGCGAAGCCAGCTGTCGTCTTCCCAGGTAATCGCACCTGCTGGAAGACAGATTTGCATGATGAAAGCAAAGCGTATTGGGGAACAGCACAGCACGCCGACGGTGCCAATATTCTACAGCATCAACGTTGTGAAATCAACCGTTTACTAATGATGTCGACGACAGTACATCTGCGCGCCTGCGGCCTTCAGAAGTCCTAATTTTCAGTTTCACAGACTCCAAATCGCGATCGGACGTTTCCTGTAGGGCTTTCGACACTGGAGATCCTGTTGAAAAGTGAATCACGGCCAGCGAAAGGATACGGCAGTAATATGTTTGTTCAGGTTTGACTATGTATTTTCAGGGTGAGACAATACGTCCAAGCTCTCAGAAACTCCCCATGAATCCCAGAGGGGACGGCCAAGGTTCAATGTCCAGACGTGAGAGGTTAAAAGAGGAGAAATTGTGTTTTTGTTTCTCAGACTATTTGGAGGACTCGGCGTTATCGCTGATCTCCTTTCCACACACACACACACACACACACACACACACACACACACACACACGTTGCTGTGAGTTGATTTCTGTCAGTACAACTCACCACTGACTCCTTTTCATTTGACTCAGCCGAGACTCACGGGGCTCCTTTCAAACGTGCACACTACTATTCAACATAAGTGATGAATAGTGGTGTGTGTGTGTGTGTGTGTGTGTGTGTGTGTGTGTGTGTGTGTGTGTGTGTGAGGGCTCCTGTGCTGGAGACCCGTGACACATCTTTGCCAGATATTTCTATCGCTAATCAATGTCGATGACACCATTTTCTACGCGGTGTCACGGCCGATCGATGGGAATTATGCCGCGCTTTTCAACCGTCACCCGTAATCGATGAGGGTGGCGCCATCATCAGCATCTCCTGATCATTACATCTGGTGATTCATTATGAGGCCGGCTGGGCGATGACACGCGGCGATGGAGGGAGGTGCGTTTGTGCGTGGCGTGAGAGAGAACGGAAACCTGTGAATCCGAGTGGCCGACGGGCAGAGGAAGGGAACTCGTGAAATACAACAATCACAGACAAAGGGCGAATGGAAAGAATTGGACACAAAGCTGAGGAAGCTGAGGGATCGTGATTCCAACCATCATTCTGCCAAAGCGATCAGGGCAGTAGACACCTTACCTCCCTCCCTTCCTCCCTTCCTTCCTTCCTGTCTCGGTGCTCGTTGTGGTTTATTTTACATTAGCACATTAGCAATAATGTTCTAGAGGTTTGTACCTCTATTTAATCTCACAGGTAGGCGTAAAGGACGACATTTCCAACATTCGCTTGGAGTGTCATTTTTAAGCGTTTTTTTTTGTCTTATTAATTAAACACACAGTCAACAATGAAGGCAACAATGCCACTGATTTACAAACTCCTGTCTATTCATAAGCTGATTGGTATTTAAATCTGAATTCAGCCAATTGGTGCATTGCAACAAGCTGCAAACGTCACATGGAGCACGTGTTAGCAAACAGAGGCCCAGTTAAGCATCCATCAGACCTGGAGAAGTGTCAGTATTCATCCTGAGGCCTCTTTTTGACCCGTCAAATCCTGTCGAATAAAAATTAGTTGAGTGCTGTAGCTAATCCTCATCGGTACTCTAATCGGTCTCTCTTGGCAACCCCGGTTTGCATTTCACGTAGTTATTTCATTCATTCATTTTACTATTTTCAGTCTGAATCGTTGTGAGTGCATACACATTCCTACAGAACATCATCACTGTGATTAGAGGTCGCAGGTACTTTCATCAGAGGAGGAGAACTACCGCTGCGATGTTCTCAAGAGGAGGATAGGAGGTTGCACAGACCTTTTCTCTGGTGCCAGTTTGCACAAGTGAATTCGGGAGCACAGATTTGTGGTGCACCCAAAATTTTATTTCCTCATTCAATTCAAAAGTGTGGAAATGTAGCGTGAAACGAGTTCAACACGATCATCGTTCTCTCATTGGTATTTTGAGTCCATCTCTAAATCTTTTTAAAAACATTTACATTAGATCATAGAATATAAAATGTTTCCAGTCTCCTCCCTCCTCAGAGAGCCAAAACGCTTCTTCAAGTTGTTATTTCAACCTTGGTGACTGACATGAACAATTGCATTTCCCTGAACCTTGAAACCGAGGCCGGGCGTATTCCCTCGGCATCCTGCTCGCCAACACTCGCTCTAACCGTTGACCCGACATTTCCCGTCGGAAAATACTTCACGTTCACGCACCAAGAGATAGAGCAACACGGACGAGGAGGGAGGACAGCGAACCGAGGGTGAATAAGAACGAGGCGGAGAGACAAACAGAGACCACACAGCAATCAGGCCGGTCAAAGACCATCACGGAGAGAGGAGGCCGAGCCATCTGGGGTCTCTGCCGGCCGGTAAAGTGGCTCGCCGACACAGCAGGAAATGACCAATATCGCACTAATACGCCGAGGCAACGCACGGAAGGCCTTGATGGACAACTCCGAAACTACGTGGTGTCCCTGTCCCCTGGATGTATGTGTGTGTGTGTGTGTGTGTGCAGTCAGGACCACACCGTTGATATTTTTGTTCCTTCAGTCTCTTCGGACAAGCTGATGGAAGAAGTCCAGTTGTGTAATAAAACACAATGAGTAGCTTAATGTTACGACCTTGACTTGGGCTCAATGTTATTTTAGTGGGTGGACTCTGGGGGAACTGATATATCGGGAGATTTATGACACCGCCGGGTGGAATACTGAATGTCTGTTTGCATGTTTTGTTTGTGTGTGTGTGTGTGTGTGTGTGTTAGTAGATGTCTTTCCAAAAGCTGGATGTGTGTTGATATTTGTCTCACAAGCACATCATAATCCTCCTCCTCCCCTTACAGAAACACTTGCACTGGGACCGCGTTGCAAAGTCCAATCTTTGGATTTTTGTCTTTTGAAGCAAGAAAACAGACCCTAAACTAGGTCCATTGGTTAAACAGAGGGAGGGTGTGGGGGCCTCATTTGATTATTCTTTCCTCCTCCTCTAGGTGGAGCTGTTAAACAGCAAACAGGGGCTCCCATGGGATGCAGGGTGGGTAGTTTGACGTAGCCGGAGGATATGTGAAGGTGTGAGATGTGAGTTAGGGTCCCGTGTGCCAGCTGACATACTTTATGATGGAAGTGAGGGGTAAAAGTGTTATTGTAAACTTTAAAAAGTACTAAAGTGCATCTTCTGTGGAAGGTAAATATCAGTACTGCATTATTAACATAACTAGAACCTTGAAGAGAATACATTAAGATGTGCCAGAAATAAAAACGCGCTCCTCGTACATTTTGGGTTTGTGCAGAATGTTCCCCAAATGATGAAAGTTAAATATCAAAGGTCTTTTCTTCGTCTGACTCGTTCTTACTCGCTCTTTTTCACTGTGTGTGTGTGTGGAGGGGGGGGCGTGTGTGGGCGCTGGTTTACACAAATGAGCATAAAACTGTGAACTCCTGCTTGATTTATTTCACCAGCCAGTTGGAGAAAAGGCGGTTTCCTCTCGGCTCCTCAACGCAAAAGTGGGCGGGAGACTCGGTCCCGATTATTTGTCAAAGGGTGTCCTACGTATCTTTTCACTAAAAAGGAACCGAAAACTACACGTAAACACTACTACATCTCTGGAGTAACCGGTGATCACACCGCATGTGCAGCCATGGGGGCCGAGGAGGAGTCCTTCTAACCCGCACGAGAAGCAGGCAGTATTCCTGCACCACGTCGGCATTTCTCACGCAGCCGCTGGGCCGCTGTGGACCATGAATGACGTTTAGGGGGAAATCACGAGTTCAATCACAGAATGAGAAGGAGCTTTTATTCCACCTATGGAAATGGAGGGGGGGGGGTTTGTTTTCCACTCTGGAAACCTGTGGACTCATAATGTAAAACCCACAAGTCCATCTTGTTCATTTAAGTATTGCCACCTTCTAAGAGCACTTTTTGCTCTCTTTTTCTGTCCTTCCGATAATAGATTAAATTAGATGGCCATAATAAAACCACATCAAACAATCCAGCAATAAAATGCCACAAACCACATCGGGAATGCTAAGGGACCAATCGCATTGTGACATGTGCCGTAGTGGTAAACTTTAGGGCTAAATGAACAGATGCCAGATCTAGAACAGATCTAATCTACAGCGATGGAAGCAGCCACTGCAGTGGAATATAAAGAAATCACAGCTGTCTCTTCTCTCCTCTCCTAAAGGTTCCCTGTGGAGTTTGCTGACCCGAGCAGCGCTGTGGAAAAACCTTCTGATGAGCACCTTATATACACTGATTTTTCCCTGAGATCATGCAGCACCGGTGCGTGCGACTGGTATATTCATCACAAAAATGTCAGCAATCCTCCCCGACAGCCATTTCAAACTGCCTGCCTATGCTGAAAGCTTATTGGTTGATGGTCATGATGTCATGTGTGCAGGAGCACACTGTTTCAAGTAGAGAAGGTGTGTCCACATTATCCATAAACGCTTATTCAGGCGTATGATAAAAACACAATGGAGTGGACAATAGGACCGGCAAACAAACATTCATCATATTGGTTCATAATGTGATGGAGAGCACATCGCCTCATACCACACACACACACACACACACACACAGAACAGCGAAGGATAGCTGCTCACAAACACACATTAGTATATTTTAGTGAGCCTCCATGCATACAGACTACCTGTTTAAACCAATCATTACACCGCCGCCGGCTCTGAGGAGAGGAGCCGTGGTAGACGGATGGATGGAGGGAGCAAAAGACAGCGGGTTCATGGGAAGGAGAGGAAGAGGGATCGATCATAACAAGCAGATAGTTGGCTTAAACCTGCAAGATCAAAAATAAAGAGCGGTCAAGGAATCCCAGTACGAAAGAAAAGATCATATCTTCCGCAGGGGGGGGAAGAACACTTTATCTACCGAGCAGGAAGTCAGTTTTCCCGACAGTGTCAAAGCGGAGAAGATGAATACACACACATGTAAGAGTGGGATGTAAGAGGGGGGACGTGGGACCTGACGAATGGGAGGAACGTGTGTCACAGACGCCGGAAGGAGCTAGAGATGTGAGGGTGAGGTAAAGAGGAATAGAAAAACAGCGTCGGAGTGGGAGGGCACAAAGCGACTGTGTGGGGAATAATGTGTTACCAGAGGAGGTGAGCACACAGGGAGACTGAAACGCTGAGGACGCAGGGTGATGAATGGTGAACGCCGCAGGCGGTAGGAGGGGAAGGAAAGAGATGAGGCAAGAATTAATGACACAGGGCTACCCTCACGTCTCGTCATTATTAAATATCTTTAACCGATCGCAGGTTTTGTGGGTAAAATCTAAATGAAGGTACGTTCTCGTCCAGTCTAGATAAAAATTTCTCTCTGAAAATAGTGGAGTACAAGTAGCATTAAAGAGAAAACCTGAATTACAAGTCTCTCAACATGATACTGAAGAACAGTACTGGATGAAAAACTATATTCTACGTGTAAGATTAGCTCAAATGCAGTTGTACTCATGGAGGAATGAACCCAGGATGAAGAGGTGGAGAAGGCACGGCAGTCGAACGGAAGCATTCTAAAATGAGAAAGTGGCGGATGGAGCCAAAGAGGGAGGAAACAATAGATTGATAGATGGCCGAGCCGGGACGCGGAGTCTGACTGATGGCGAACCAAGGTGGCAGAATGGAGGGAAAGAGGAGCTGGAAGGGAGGGCGGTGAGGCGCAGATGGATGGGGAGAGTGTCACGATGCTTAACTAATGTTTCCCAGGCCTGTAGTTCAATTCCTTCTCAGAATTAAAGCTCCATCCATCACCCCGATGTGCCTCGTTAGCATTGAAGCCCGGACCGATCCCACACAAGCATTTACATTTAAAGTAAGACGGACAACGGCGCTTTTATCTGTCTGTCCGTCTGTCGAACTGTCTGTCCGTCTGTGTGTCTGTCCGTCCGTCCATCTGTCCGTCTGGTTACATCGGTTTCTTTCTGTCTCTGTCTATCTTTCATCCTAACACAATCCCACAAACACAACATGCGTCAAATACATATTCATGACAAGAGACATGAATAATTCTGCGGAGACGCAAGCATCTTTTTATTTAAAGCGTAAATCACTGAGAAAACATGGTTATTTTTACATGTTTATGTTATTTTTCCACTGTTTTTATCTCCCTGTCAGCCATGATAGTGTGAAATCTGTTAGATTAAGGTAATCATAGATGGTCCATTCATAAGATACTTTATCCCGTCTCGGCTGTGGGTAATCTTTATTATTATGTTGCACACAAAATAATACAGCTCCAGCCTAATTAAAATGGTGCCATCCATTTTCCTCTGCTTTTCCCAATTATTTGTAAAAAAATAAATCTCGGTGTCAGCCGATGGGGCAGCAGCCAGCTAATAACAGCCGGGTCGTATTTTACACAATTCAATTTCAGTGAAGAACTGCAAATGGTCTTTAATTGCTTTTGGTTTCGCTTTCTATCAAGCTGAGTCATTTCCTTCAGTTTGTAAAGGAAATTGGAACCCACACCTTATATATTTACAACATCATTAAAATGTCACCGGATCTTCACTTGGTCAATGGCAATCTAATTCTCAATAACGTAGCTCTTTTTTTTAACGTTTTAACGTAAGAGTTACGCAGTCATCTGGAGACAGGACAGTGAGGAGGACTGAGATAAGTGCAGTAACTCTATATTAACCATTGTAGCCCCGTATATGACAGCTGCATCAAAATAGAATTCAAAATCAATAAAAAGCCCAACACAAAGGAATAGGACACCCGCACAAGGACGCTATCGAGGCCTACATACATCAGCCTTGTAGGATAATACCATGTACCAGTATTTCCCAAAATATAGAACAGTATTCGAATGATATGCAAACAAGAAGCTGTTGAAGAAGAACGTATGAGGTTTGCGGGCGAGGAAGCGATTTTTCTTTAGCTGCCATGATGGAAATTGTCCAAAAAAGTGAACCAATCTTCAGGAAGTGTTGCTTGGCGCCCGGCCTCGCGTGGTAGAACAACTTCGCGCCCCTTTTCTGTGAAACCCCCCCCCCCCCCCCCCCCCCATTCTCTGCTCCAACAAAAGCAAGTATTTTTAGATTAAAACAATCACATTTTTATTGTGTATCCCTCCGAACATCTACCCCAAAGAGCAGGCGGATGGTCTCCAAACCTTCTGAGGGCAAGTGGGTACAAGGATGGACGAATAGATGGATATGAATAACCATTGAAGCCTCCACTCTAGTCTGGTCTCCGTTTCCTTTCCTTAACCACTTTGTCTCTTTCTCCGTGTTTTCTCCATGGGCTTTTCCGTTGTCCGTCTGTCTCTGCTGACGGTGGCCATTATTAAAAGCTGTCCTGTCAGATGTGTCGCTCACGGCTGTTATTGATGCCCCTTCATTACTCATTACGGCTGAGTGCTCGTAATAGCGCTGACTGGCCGTAAACTGGCCCGACACGCATGCACACGCAACCACTCACAAGCCCCGTACACACTGTTGCACATGCTCACTTCACGTGGACATACACGCACGCACATGACGTCTGAAGCAACAGACACAAGGAAAATAAAGGGTATGGTTTCCACTATGGACACACAGAGGTTTTTGGGAGATCTTGATGTTAGGCTACTAAATACAATCTGAAATGTGATTTTGAGCAATATGAGTGAGTAAAAGTGGAGTAATGCTGACGTACGGATACTAAACCCAAATGAGAATCTGTGAAGTCACAGGTTGTCTTTAAGAATAAAGAGTATATTGACAAGTCCGCTACTGCAGAAAGCTGTTTTTCAGTTAATCGGTTAACGGGAAAAACATGTTAAACACCCGTCAGAGTAGGAGCAGAGAGGAACATCATGAAACGGATTGAAATACGAGGTGCTGGTGAGGTTTTTTTTTGTTTTCGTACCACGGGTTGATTCCAATGATCCTTCACACACACCTCTCTGATTTATAGGTCACAGGATACCGCCGCTGTTTGTACTTCAGATGCCTCTGAGAAAACCCTGCACGCGGTGCAGAAAGCTATCTGACAGATGCCTCTAACGAGTCTGACACACATTCTACTGTTATCGGAGCTCACGCACCCGACCGCACGCACGTGGGAGCGATCTCACTTGTTTGTCTGTGTCCTCGTGCGTGTTGTCTTAGGGTTTGGTCACGTGCCGCAGTCGGCCACGTTGGACGTCCTCTCTCGCCACACGGAGGGCCTCAACAGATCATCGAGCGCACGGGCGCCTAGGAGAGCCGCTGTTGAAACGAATCGCGGGTTTCTTTACATGTAGAGAAAACCAAAAGAAATGGGAATAAAGCATGTGACCCTTTGACTTAGTTAGTGGTTTATTTACACACCAAATCTGTAAATTAATCCTCAATTTGGCCACTTTGGGACAGCGCAATAGGCTGGTAATGCCGAAATAAAGTTATTGGGTGTATGGTTGAAATCGCGCGATGGAATAAAGTCAAATAAAGCCTATTTTCACATCCACCAGACGTGGAGCAACATGAGCTATTCGTTTTGGAATTGTGTTTCTGCCCAAACGGGAATGTAATTCCAACTGTTCGGTCCCCTTGTAGCTCTTGTTCGGATGGGCAGCAGCTCCCGAGGGAAATATCCGCCTCCTCCGCCGCGCCGTGTTTACGAGCTAGCCGCTAACCTCGCCTGTCTGCTGCTCGGTGCTGAGCAGGTAGCGTTCAGCGGGAATGTCAAAGATGTATTTGCCGTGAATTGTGTGTCTGACGCAGCTGGAAACGGGGACAGCGGGATGCTAAACAAAGTGAAACGTTTAGGCCCCGCCGGTTGAAGACAGATGCAGTCAGTTGATGATGTCATGGGACATGGACGATAGAAGTGACAAGTTTGACCTTATAATTACTTATTTCACTCGCCATTTCTGGATTGGTGAACAACTTCACCAGATCAGCTCATCAGGTTTGAGAGTGTGTGGCCATTTCATCCATGAAAATAATAGAAAATCGTGCTGATTGGTCGCAATTGATGAAATGTAAACGTTGCCCAACATAAGAATGAAAATTGATTGACCCTAAAACTAGTGCATCTTTAAAACATCGACAAAGACAACGTTTTGTGTCTTTTTGCGGACAAGGTCCACTGGGTACAGTGCACGCGGGGCCGCATCGGTAAAGTAATAAAAAGACTGCAGGGTTGAAGTCTTGAAAACTAATTGCGTTGTGATGAATTTGTCTGGGAAGAACAAGCAGCATCTGAATGCCGCCGCGTCTCCTGGACTGATTATACCGCACAACCTCCCCCTTCATCCATCACACATCTTTACGGCTTCTCTGGGGGATACTTTGGGAATGTGTGCAGTACTTGTACGTCTGTTGCTGTGTATGCTCAGCCTCTATGCACACACACACACACGCAGCCATATAAATGTGTGTAGTGTGTCTGTGTCGGGAGAGAGGAGTGGTCAGGCAATTAACCAGCTGTGCTAACGATCATCTCACTGCAGAATCACACAATGTTTTACAGCGACATAGTGCATTTTACTGCCTTTGTTGTCAAGGTGATGTAGTATTCACCACCATTAAGTGCTGATACTGGTTGATTGTTTTGGCCTCCTCGGGCTGGTTCTTTTACAAACATATATATGCACAAGTACACACACACACACCGCAAATTTATCCCACCTACCTTTTACGCACACACACACATTTCCATTCTTTTACGACCGTGTGTATTTTTTATAGCGAGTCTGCCCTGGGACCGATCTCAAGCCCCCGATCTCCTTTATCGTAAAAAGGAGTGTGGTGTAAAGACTGTGCCGGCCATGGTTCGAAATCCTCCGCCGTGCGTCTCTTCTGCAGACATCCTCCATGAGGGCCAATCGCTGCAGCCCGTTCTGACCTTCTCCGTGTGGGCGGGATCCATTTACGTCAAACAAACTTTCCATATTGTTCCTTTGATTGGCTGAGAGACACAAAGATTCATCCAACTTGTTCTTCTCTTCTCTGAAATGACAGTATATCTAGGCTTTTTATGCCACATGTTTTTTATTGTTACCGTGGTAACAATATCCAGGATTCCTAACAAATACATGATGGCAGAAAGTTACAGATATGTTCGACAAATATACCAAGTATCACCAGAGAAGACAGACTGGACTTATTTTCAACCTGTTAAGTTAAATATCTCGGATTGGATCGCTACGTCCATTGTTCACGCAGAACGGTGACATATCAGCTGACAGATCAGCTGACAAACATCAGCCAAACGTCACACCATCAATGTTGGACGTCACTGCGAGAGAGACCATGCTAAGTTACCTCCAGTTAAAGTCCATTTAAATCTGTCCGCTGTTGCAAACAAACCAAACACACCATAAACACACAAAGGCATTACAGCGAGTGCCCACACTCACTTGACACAAAATGCAATTAAATGCACACACACGCACACACACACACACATAAGCATACAAGCAGCATTGGTTCCCAAACTGCAACAGATGCTAAGAAGCCATTACGGACGCGTAAGCACCGTCATAAACAAACCCTCACGGTAACATGGAGAAAAGTTTGCTGACAGTGAGCTTGTTAATGTTGCCTTTTGTTTGCTGCCGTCTTGTTGATGTTGTTTACTGTTTATGCAGCAGGGAGAGCCTTTCTTTCTGTATCTGCTGCACATATAAAAGTTATACATCACACGCTTCCCCTTCCCCTGCAGCAGACAGTGTAACTTACTGTGTGTTTGTGCATCCAATCCTGCGCCTGAAAAGAGTGTAAAAGAGTAATGGCATTCCTGTGCAGACGTGTGTGTGTGTGTGTGTGTGTTAGCTTTCCGCCTGTGTGCGTATGCGTGCGCAAAGTATGGATTTCTGTGTATATTTGTGCAGGCACCGCTGCTTGAGTTTGTGCGTGTGCGTGTGTGCGTGTGCATGGGGTCTTAATTAATCTCTGTCATTAATAATTTAATCGTGGCTTTTTGTTTAATAAACAGTTTGGCAGTGATGTATTGCGGCTGGGTCAGGTAATTTGATTGGTGGTGGAAATGAGCTGGTTATGCATATGTCTCTCTCCCTCCCTCTCTCCTCCCTCTCTCTGTACCAGCGGTATTACTGCTGGCATTCAGGGCCGGCGAGTGTGCGCACACAACAGGGGGAGGGCAATTACGCTAAGATGCCATAATGATCAGTGATGGATGTAGAGAGAGAGCCGGTTCTTTCGGAGCACATTTCAGCTAATGGAATAACACGGTGGAGGGAAAAAAAAAAACGTAAAGACATTTTTCCGAATTACTTTATCCAACAAAGTACATTTCCATCAATGTCTCTTCAACTGTTATTCAGGTGCCCCAAATGGGGTTAGATGACTATTTTTCTTTGGCATCCATATTCTGCTCCTTGCATTTCCTTGTTTTTTTTCATTGACAAGCAAACACAATTTTGGTAGAAACAATTTTGTAACGACTTGGCACATACAGCATTTAGTCCTCTCTAATGTCACAGTGTGGGTTGGAGAGTTGACAATCTGAAAATACACTGTTAGAAATATTGGTTTTAATCCACGTTGTGAAATCAATCAAAACATCAATCTCTTTGGAAAGGTTGCATTTTGCACTGAACGTCATAATAAAGTCTACTTGAAATATAATGGACATAAACACAGAAAAATAAATATTTAAGTAGACCAAAAGAAAGCATGAATTTTACTTTAGGGGGGAAACCGACTGGTCCATGGTTGAGGCGGGTTTGAAATGTCAAACGAGTGACTTTATGTCAGATTCATGTGTCTTATGCAGAGGAGGGTGTTTGCAGTGTGTCGCAAAACCGGACATGTCAAATATGAATTTGCCGCACGGCCGAAAAAACCCGCTTTGTGAGCTTTGTAGATTTGACGGGAGGTTTGTTTCTCAGGGTTTCACCTGTGGGCTGTGTGCCGACTGTGGGCCGGGGACGAAGGGATTTAGCTGTTCCTCTTGTCAACAGTAGATGGCACTCTTGAATAGTCGGCTTGGAACCACAGCTGCTGCTCCAGCTCTTCTCCTGATGTGGTTTCCTGAATCCACACTGCGGCCCTTTCATCAGTCCTTCTTCTTATTTAGTTCCTGCTCCTTGCATCTAATGATCTCAATCATGAACACCATGAATACCACTGCTGGTCAGCCTGATTAGTCTCACACTTCCTAGTGGGACAAGCAGAGAAAAGGCCAGCGTGAGCCTTCACTGACCCTTTTAGATGCAAGACGAACACCGAAATACAGTAAAAGTAGTAATGAGGCTTGGTTTTAGCTGTGCAGCATCAAGCTTTCCCCTGAAGAATGTTTCACTCCATCTTTGTGGTCTTGTACAATCAGTTTAGAGTTCCAGTATGCCCTCGACATAGTCAATGTATATACTGTATGTACATAATCACAGAAAAGGGAAATGAGCTCTTATTTTGAAATAACCATTTAGTCTCTGTTTTAACTTATATGGTCTTTGCAGACTTTGCAAATGTATGCTTAGCAATCATTTTGAATATTCAAACGTACAGCTTATTTTCTCTGATTTGGAAGCGTATATTCTCCCTCTTCCCAGACTGCTTCGCTGTCCAACACGACTCATTTCTGAAATCTACGCAGCTCTTTTTGGCTCCCCCCTTCAGGCAAATGCAAACAAGTGTGCGTGTGGTCTTTTTCACACAAAAAAAAGGATCGATGGAAAGTCCAAATGAGCGGAAAGCAAAACAGCGGTCTCGTTTAGGATTTAGGAAACAAGGAATTCAGCTCTGTGTCTTTGACTCCCAGCAGCCGGGTTTTGCCCTCATGTGTAACTGCTACATTGCAGCGTGCCTGTCTCCACCGACATGGTCCATTTCCCCCTCGCTAAGGCTGCGTTACTGCAGCGTGCACAATGACACTATGAGGACTCTGTGTGTCTTCTCTTGTGGGAGGCTTGTGCAGCCTGTACGTGTGGTAAGGTCACGGCTGAGCGCGGCCAGGCCCTCGCTGCCTGTTACAGTTCATCACGGAAGCCTCGGATGGGGGGTTGAGGTCACGGCTCAGTTCATCCACAGCAAACTGGAAAACCCATTGCACTTTGTGGCGGATGTCGAATCCACTGCCACAAGTTTGGATGCAAAACAATGTATTATTTTCCCTTGAAAGGGCTAAAGAGGGCTTCCGAACCCACAAAGGTAACCCTTTGTTAGGCACATGCAGCTCTCAGGTACATTAATACTTCTCTCATGCGTGTTCTACTCACGGTGACCTGGTTCTATATTATCTAACACACACACACACACACACACACACACACACACACACACACACACACCTTTACTCAGACTAGTCTTTTTAGCTACCTATTCCCCATGTATTTGTCTCTAACCCTCTCACTGACAGAGAGAGAGAGACACATGCATGTTAAGTGAGTGCTGGGAAATGGGACACGGCTTATGCGGTGGATGAATTTAATATCCTCCATTACTAGGCTTATATTTCACCGAGGAAAACAATAAAACGTACCTCTATCCATGCGAAAACGTCTCAGTGTTATGAAAGTTGAATATATTATTCATGTGGTGTCCGTGGGCAGTTATGTTCCTTTATGGTATGGCTAGTGAGAATTCTTGAATCTGATGAGCTAGCAAAAGTCCACTGATTGCCACCCATCTAAGAATATAATTGGAAATATCGAATGCAGTTGCCCTAAGAGCCACCGACCAATTAAAGAAGCATTTTGGTGTTGGGGTTTTAATTAAGTTTGCACCACCAGTAAGAGAAACTGGACGTTCAAATCCAGGAGTGTTCGAAAGTAGGAAAAGAAGAGAAAGAGACAGAGAGGGCGGGCGGGGGGGGGGGATGTATCTGAGCTGGCCTGTGGTTCGAAAGACAAAGTCAGGGTGAGAGAGAGAGCTTATCAGTTCATGAAACAAACATCCCTCTACTCCAGGAGTTGTTGGGGAGTGGCCATGGTTAGACACGGTGTGTGTTCCAAACCCTTAACGGACAGCCAAGGAGGAGAACCACCTGGTTCCTTCACCACTTGGGAGAATTCTTTGTGTGCCGTCCATGTTTACTTCTGGTTCTGAGCAACAAGTTGCACGACAATGATGTCGTTCACGCCCAGGTGAAAAAAAAAACCCTCCAATTTAGTTTGGAAGGATTCCTCCGACTGAGGCTGCATGGCGTCCTTTCCTCACACAGCACCACACCATATGGACACAGACTTATGTTCATTTTGAGAGAAAGACTTGCGTGCTGATTTTCACTCAGTGCATTTTCTCCACTGAACAAGCCAGAACCCGAGACCTCCGTTCTGTATTCTCTGTTCAGTGAGTGTATCACAATGGCCTAAGTGCATATATTTTTAGGATTAACTGTGTTGCAGTGGTTTTTCCATGACCTGCTACACTGCGCTCAGGCTCACACAGTGCATTGTACTCAGTGAGCCACGCGGGGGTCCAAAGGGTTTTACAGTACAATGTGTGCTATAAATACAGCTGCATCCGCAACATTTGCTTTTTTTCTGGATGTCCCCACGAGGGATTTTAATCTTAAACTTTTTCTGCCATTGGTCAGTGTCAGGGTACATGAAATGCATTAATAAAACCAGATGTGTGCTAGCTGCTTTGGGGGCATTCTGAGGCATCTTTGTGCTTCCCGCTGAATGAAATCCCTCAGAGGGGCTCCTGGTCTGCCCCGTGATCTCCTCACATGCCCATGACAGGAGGCCAATAGTAAACGTCCCAGTCAGAAGCTCAGACCAACGTTACTGGCTTGTTTTGACGATGCCGTTAACTCTGCAGTTACGGTAATTCTTTGTCTCCAAAGCTGCATTTCTAATGTTGACAAGGCGGTGGTCAAACAAACACAATCCTTAAATGAAACCAGCAGCGTCGCGAAAAAAAAGCTCCATTAATAACAACCCTACAACAACAGTTGAGTTTAATCTTTGCAAATAACCCCATAACTCCACAGGTCACACGCCAAAACGGGGCACAAACCTGTGTCTGAGGCAGTGGTTGTTTTTCTTTCTGTGCTTGTCACAGCTGAAAAGATTAAATGACACGTTCTTCCCTCGAGCGAGTTGACTGGTTTGTTGAGCAGGTGATTAATTAGACACACGGTGCACAGGAGTTTTAGTTTGGCGGTGTTGATGATGCAGAACACATACTGTACTGACTGAAGGAATGTTTTCTCAATCCTTCAGGGGATGGACATGCATACGATTACTCTGAAATGTGAGTCTCTGTGTGAAGGGAGCAGCATTTGTGAGGGCCCCTCATGTGGCCCTATGTATGTGTGTGCGCTCGGCTGTGCTGTGCGTGTCTGTCAGATGGGCTCATTAGCTGTTGGAATAGCAGCAAGTAGGAACTGCGAGGGTCCGCTGTCCCTCCGGAGAGAAAGGCTGAACGGATGTTTACTCACACACTCCTAGACATTCAGGTAAAGCTTTCCAAAAACAACAACAACACCCATGTACACAATAAAAAGCACAGTGCAATGGGGCGGGAGCTCTCTGTCAAGCACAGCCAACGCGAACGATCACGTTTAAGCACAATAATCTCCTTCCGCTGTTACAACGAGCCAGAGAGCATCATGGGAACATTACTGAAAGCTGATTTGTTGTAAACATGCATCAGACTTTTAGAGTTACATAAACAATGCCTAAGTTGTTGTGAAAGGAGCATTTAGATTTCAGAGAAAAGCAGAGTAAGCCGTCATGGATCCCTGCCGTGTTTAAAGCGTCGAGGTCGAGCACAAAAACCACGTCATCACAAAAGAGTAGACCATTTTTTAAAACTTTGTTCGCAATTTGACATGATTCATTCATGCTGGGTCATGGCAACAGCCAGTCCTTTGTGCTCTGATTGGCTTAATTAGCTTTTGAAGGAGGAAATTACTCCTTTAATGAGATTGAGTGATTTCTGAGAGTGAGGAGAATTACTTAATCAGACGTCATCAGAATGGAATAATTAGAACTTATCTTGAACATAATGATACATTGGCAAATTCTTTACAACGACAAATACCCGCTCATGGGTCTGCAGATATCGAAGGCTTAATACCATAACTCGTCGTACTTGATTTAAGCCTCATGTGTCAAAATAAAATCTGCCACGATTCAAATAGCAAAGATGAAATGTCACGTATATGATTCTAATGCTCGCAACTAGATTGACAGCTGCTATGAAAAGACGCGGTACCACAGCCATCAGCTCCAGCAGAACAAACCAGCTGAGTACTCCCAGCCACAAACACACAAACACACAAACGCACACACGCTCAGTCACTCGGCCCCTCGGTTGTCATGGGTACCCCGCTGACTTAAATAACTCCTCTTCTTTGTTGGAACATCTGTACTTCTCTCTTCCTTTGCTTTATATTGCTTCGTTTTTATTCTTTCTCCAC
The DNA here is from genome assembly GCA_021346845.1 of Apeltes quadracus. NCBI lineage: Eukaryota > Metazoa > Chordata > Actinopteri > Perciformes > Gasterosteidae > Apeltes > Apeltes quadracus. Next base: position 10,773,895 of record CM037932.1, on the reverse strand, counting down.
ATTGTTATTATGGCCCTACGTATATCTTACCCTCCATTTTCTGCCCCCGCTCATTATAAGCTAGACTCACAAACACACATACAAACTTGTTCCCACCTTTCTCCTCCTTCCCTTTTTCCTGTAAATGGATTGAGCCCACTGAGAGCACAGCTCCGGTTCTCCCTCCGTCTTTTGTACCTTTTTTGTTCCCTGCGTCAGTTCTCTGTTCCTTTCCTAATGTACCTCGCTCATTGAACAAGACTCACCTGTTTCACACACACATACACAAAAGCTTGCACAAACACACCTTTACACAGAAATAGACACACAAGACAAAGACAGGGCACACACAAAACACACAAAGAGCACACAGAAAGCGCACACAGTGCCAATCCACTTAACCAAACCACTCTCCTCCTGAAAACGGCTGATTTGAGCCCCCGCAGCCCGTAATCATCCAATCAGGGACAGAGCAATCTGGGCCACTGGGCCTATCAGAGCCTTTCGTTCAGGTTGCACCGTTCCCGCGGCGATGGCAAGACTGAGTCGTGTTCGGAGCGTCCTGCCAGTCGTCCTGGGCCGCCGAGAGGGGGCTTCCCCTGGCTCGGACCCTACAGTTCGTACACTTATAGTTCTCTGCGGTGGATCAGCGTCCTGAGGAAAGGACACGCTCTGGGCGTCCAGGAAAGAGCACGCTTCCGCCATTTTTGTTCCATTTTTGTTCTGCAACCGGCGGCCACCACGACTTCCAGAATACATGGACTTGATTACCTGTGTTAGTCTTGATTACACCAGTTGATTTTTCAGTCTGATTGTTCAGAGTGGGACTTAGTCGATAGTTTGGTTGATTAGTCACTTTAACCAATAGATAGATAGATAGATAGATAGATAGATATGTGTACATATATATGGGGAGGAGATTGCACAGTCTCTGATATATATATATGACCTAATCTATTTTATCTATACAACGTACAAATATAGAATTTAGATTTTGGGCCGTTAAATGAAATCCATGATGGGTCATTGCACAAGCCGGTCCTTTGTGCTCTGATTGCCTTAATTATCGTTTGATGTAGGAAATTGGCCCTTCAATGAGATTGAGTCTTTCTCTTCACACAGAAATCACACAATCAAATACAATCAGAATAGAATAATTTGTTATGTTGCATGACGTTATGATATAATATGCTTTTTTTTTTTTAAATGGCCAATGGGACTTCTGATGTATGTTGGTTGGACTGCTTCATACATCGCTTCATACTTTTTTTGCATTGGTGATATCTTACATCTGTATGTTGTGTATCGCCCTCCTACCAATCAAAAAATCAGTTCGACCTACGGCGTGGACGCAGCGCTTGAAAGGCAACCATTGATTGTACGAGTGTGAAAAACACGGATATCATGGGGAGACTCAGGCTGATGTGAGATGGCAGATGGATGGACAGATAGGCGTCGACAGAGGAAGACGGCGTTCATTGTGCGGGTGGCGAAGGGGTTGTTGTCAAGGTGATAGCAACCGCAAAATGTCTCTTTTGTGAGGGCTGATATCGTCATGTGGTCATTTCGGTGTCATGTAAACAGCCTCTAACACATCTCGTGTGAAAGGGTGTAAGGAAAGCGAACACAGGCTTTCAGAGAAGAACGGGAACGAGAACGAGGTCAGGTGGAATTATCTTTATATCCGTCTCTCTGACAGTGAAAAGCGACATAATTAGAGAAAAAGCAATCTCCCTTCATATCTCTCACCGTCTTTCTCTACCTGGTGTCTCACTCAACCCCCCCCCCCTCTCTGATTTTCATGCTCCATAATGGCACATCGGGAAACCTTCAACCACCCTCATCCTCGTCCTCCTCTTCTCTTCCATTATCCCCCTTTTTGTCCTCCACCCTTTTATCCTCCTCCTTCCCCTCCACCTCCTCGCGGGCCGCATGCCCGCCCCATCTCTCACTTACCACCTCTCTCTATCTCATTACTCCGACGGGGGCCGCCATGCTGTGATCTTGGCCATCGGTAATGGCTCATGGCCTCGGCGGAGGGGAGATTGCGAATGTGGCACAGATGAAATATTAGGTGGTGACTTGGATTGTGTAAATCAATGGCTTATGAAGGCTGACTGGGCTCCTTCATCCTCTCACACATGCACATCAGAGGCTTGGCCTGTTATTCCTATTATCTCTCACTCCATGGGTGACCCTGACTTTCTTTTTCTTGGTAAATCTCCCTTTTTCTTTTTACCCCCTTTTCACAGTTTGTCATCAACATCCCACTACTTTTCTCGTTTTAAAAAAAAACACCTCCCTCTCTCTCTCTCTCTCTCTCTCTCTCTCTCCCTCTTATGCCTCCCCCACCGTCAGTCTCTCCCCGCATCGATGAGATCTGATAATGAGGGCCATGACTTGGTTCTCGTTTTTAGCCTCTTTTTCCTCTCTTCCTCCTCCTCCTCCTCCTCTTATCTGCCTCTCTGCGCAGCAAAAGGTAGATAATGGGGATCAGAGAGCGTGTGTCTCTTCCATTAAAGCCTCTGCAGGTTCATAAACCAAATCACGAATCACACAAAAGTGCAGGAAGGACTCGTCGTAGCCAAGTCAGCCAAGTTTCCAAACAGGGTTTGGAAATGTCTCCGTGCAATTATCGGGAGAAACATCAAAATGGCCTTTTAAAAATAAGTATATTGGGCTTTCAAATGACTTTAATGAGGCTGTTGGGGTTCCAACAGTAATTTGCTCGGGTTGTGCATTTGCAGACATGATAACTATGCGTGGTTTGTCAGCAAACAAAAAACAGGAAATCTGTGTTTATTCTACTAAAAGAAAATCAATAGTACATTTACATCGAAGACTTTGCTTTGCATAATTAAGTAATTGTGGAAATACATGAATTGGTTTGGTCATCATAATCATCCACCATTCTTTAATGCAAGCTCAGAGGCAGAATTAGTGAAAACAAGGTACAGTTTATATTATATTTTAATGACTTCTTGCTGTTAGTCGACACATTTGCCCTCAACAGAGCTGGCTTGACATTCAAGTAATCTGATTAAGATTTGTCATCAAATCTCCTGACAAACACAACAGAACTCTCACTGCCATTTGCCTCAATTCTACCCGACCTGAGAGACATGGCGGTACCCGTTTTGTTTACTTGTGATTCTAGCGCTTAGTTGAAGTGTTATTACACGGTTAAATAAACCTCAACCCCGTTTCACAGCTGGTTCACAGTGAGAGCCTGACACCTGTAAAGCACAGGTAGTTTTGAAATCTGATATCAAGGATGCAGCTGTTAATCAGCAAATTAGAATTCTGCAAGACACAATTGTGATGTTTTTCAATTGGGAAAAAAGGTGCTGTAGTCCTTTTTGTCTTTCTGATGTCTGTATTGTTCCAGCGGCTGGCTGTGCACATAGAAATCAGTTTTTTTTTTTTTTTTTAAATAACAATCAATACGGCCGTATGCTAAATTGAGAAAGACCTTACAAACTCTCTGCGTAGATGAAATGTCTTTTGGGTGAAAATACCTTTTGCCGCATTCTCAAATGTCAACACATACCCGGAATACTATTGGTTACATTTTTTCGTGCAGCTAAAACCGCCTCAATGCTTCATGCAGCTAATCAGTCGCCGGTTCCGTCCTTTGTGAAAAAGTGTTGCACTTTAGGCAATTCACAAAATTCCAGGCACATGTAATTATTGATTTCCTGGAAATGTCAAGAAAAGGCTATTATGATTCCATCCGTTGCTTCGGGAAAGCACAAAGAACCCTTAACGGGGGAGAAAATACCGACATGCTTATGGCTGATTTGCCTGTTTATAGTCACATTTTCTCCATGTCAATACCTTCGGTTTAGGTGGAAACATTTAGATGGAAGCTCTTTGTAATGAGCGCCGACTTCCAGCCCAGGAATGTTTATTAAATGTTGCCATAAGTAACATCATATAACAGCCTAATGGAAAAAAGTGACTTTCAGTTCCTGACATGAACACTGTTTGATGACTTCATGTATTATGTTATAATTAGATATTTTGAAAGGGCTTAATTAGCCCAAGAGCTAGGGAAATTATAGAGATGGATTAAAATGTTTCAGTTTTTGTGAAAACCATTTAGTGAACTGACAAGGTGGAGAAGTTGCTAAATAGTTGTGACGTGTTCGGAAACAAAAATGAAAGGTTGGACCTCTCCAAGTGTCTTAAATGGTGTAAAACGCCCCAATAGAACGAGCTTGAGTTATATGTCAAATGTTTGCGTGTAGAACTTTTAGACCCCACTTTTCATAAAAAACACACAAAATGCCAAAAAAACACACGCACACATCCAACGAACACGTTGCATCTTGCTCTCAGGTTTCTTGTTTTCTGTTGATTGTAAGCAAAACTGAAAAAAAGTTGCTTTTAGGAATCCCTCGTGCTGCTGATGGGGCTTCCGTCCACAGCGCCATCTGCTGGTCCGGACCCCAAATATCTAAGAAAATAATGAATAATGTTCATCGTAGTGTCAATTGTAGCGGTCCAGTATTAAACTAACGCTGACACGGGATGTTTGAAGGTCAAGATCAACATCTGTAATCACGCAGATGATCGCAGTGATCGCAGACACATATTTGGAAGCTTATTTTGATCTGAGAAAGATGTAACATTCCGGGCTTCTTCACTCGAACGAAAGCAGGAATGTTATACTGTTTTATAGGATTTTTAATACATATTTAAATGAATAAAAGCATGGATTGTTTTCAAGTGCTTGCACATGCCTCATCTCACCCCTCTCTTTCTTCCTCGCTCTCATTCTCGTCTCTCTCTTGCCGTCCCAAGTGTCCATTGCCACACTTAGTTTTCACAGGAATTTGAGCATGAATTAATAATTAGCAACAGCTGCTGTTCTTGTACCGTGTGTTCACGTGTGTTTATCTGAGCAAGTTTGTGCGTGTGCGGATGATGCTAACTATTCTCACGGGCTCATTGTCACCTCAATCACAGTTTCACATACTAAGCAGCCTGGCAGACCTCTCACACACACACACGCACACACACACACACACACACACACACACACATTGCGTACGTGTACACATGGAAACCTTTGCGTCCAAATTCATATGCACGCCCACACTTGAATGCACACTCCACTTCATGCACATTGATCCGCACACACACACACACACACACACACACAAACATTGGCGATGTATATTTTTCCGCCGCCTCGGCACACTTTCTCAAAACCGTTTCTTTCTCCCTGTGTGTCTGTTCTGATTTGCTCAGCTGTTACCTATGAATTATGAATTAAACCCTTATGGAGTGAGAAACGTTAGCTTGGGGCTATCATCCCCCACTTAACGGTCATTAGTTGAGTCTTTGCTCCAATTAAAGCTTGATGGCAAATCAGGTCCTTTTTGCAGCCATCAGACTGCTGCATAATGCAGCTCGGCGCACATGTCAGTTTCGGTTTGGATTCAACTAAAAAACTGACTGACAAATAATTGTCTATACAACCTTTCATGTTGCATGGATTAAGTTTGACTTGTTTAGTTTCGGAAGACAAGGAACCCCCAACTCGAAGACAAGGAATCCCCAACTCGTTCATTTCATTTCATTATGTGCTGTGTGTATGATTGTATCTATGACAACGGGGCGAGGAAACAAAAAAAAAAACGACGTGCAGGCAAAGTGATGAGATGAAATGGTTCATTGTTGCCGGTCCAAACAGACTTATTACAAACCACGAGTCGTAGACTGACAGCTCGCGCAGCGCTTCTGTGACCTTTCCTCAGGCTTTGGTTCTGGTGCCCAACAGCCATTTAAGCTGCTTTTGTTCTTATCTGGCAGTCATGTGCATGTTTTTGAAATCAACAGAGACCCCAACTCAACGGATATCAATAGAACAAAAGAACCACAACTTTGACCAAAACAAAGTATGCCAACATCACAGTTCAGAGGTGTAAAGTCGTTGGTGATCACCCGACCAAATAACTGAGAATAGTCTATCTGCAGTCCGACAGGCTACAAGACTCACTTAACTACACAACACACCTAACCAAGCGGTTTGGTGACTAAACCAGTGTCTGTGCCAAAACGTGGGTGAAAACATGCGATCTGTGATCACTGGTGAACATACAGATGAACAGAACTTCTTAGTTTATTATAAGCCTATATGTTTAAGCTAAACAACTCGCCCGATGGTCTATTTGTATTTTCTTTGTTTGAATATTGCCTCATCTCCTCCTCTATCCCAGAACCTCTTTCTTCTTCACCAGACAGTCTTTTTTGCCGAAGATCTGATTTTATTTTGCTGACTTTGAGGCAATTTGTGGAATAAATGTCATCCATTCCATTATGCTAACATTGCTGGCCCTCTCTCCTCCCCCTGCATAAACCCAAACACATACACACAAACACGCTCGCAAGTAAATTCAGACACGGAGTTTGTGTGAGACCGTTCCCTGTTAGCACCCTATCCAGATGTAATGTAGGTGTCATTGAGGTGCCATGCTAACGAGCCATAAACCCAGACTCTCTTCCTGTTTGTCCTGTCAATCAGTCAGTTGCAGCATAATATTTTTTAAACATGTATCGGAGAAGAAGACGCCACGGTGCAACTCACCCTGACATCAGATCCAACACTTTGCATGTACTGATGAAAGCGTCTATTATTGTGTGACATACACCCCGTTAACGACTCTCATTCATTCACGTCATCCGATCACAAGTGGACAGCGCTAAATAAACGTGTACGCAAACACAGTGGTGCATTTTGATCCAATCAATCAAACCACTCAACCAGAGGAGTTGCCCTCTGGTGGCCATTAGAAAGAATGCAAGTTTAAGGTGCTTTGTCACATTGGCTTCACTTTGAACCATTAGGGCATAACTCTCTTGATTATTATCTTTCACAATAAAAGCCCCTGACATATGCAAGGCATCACTACTTAGCAGGGGGAACTTAAATACAATCACAGCAATCAGAAGCTCATTTTAATACACTGTCATTGGCCACATGTGACATTTTCTAAAAGCCCATAAAGATACAGAGAGATAATCTTGCATGTCATTGTTTCAACATCGTTCCTCACTGCACAGCCTTCATGGCTCATCTAATTTCAAACCCATCTTTGCGCTACTCCCTGTCTTCTGTCATTTCAGGAGCTGTGAGGCCAAATGCAAGTCAGAATGATGGACAGAACTTGTGGCGTCGCAACCCAGAATTTAATGGAGAGATTGGTGAAGTGGAGGATGAGAGAGTAACAAAATAATGGAGTGAAAAGGACATTTTAAAGGACAAAGTGAGATTACAGAGGGTGACAAGATGGTGTGATTATGGCAGGACAAGCTCACAGTGATGGAGAGAAGAGGAAGAAATAGAGGGAGTGTGAACGTCAGAGATAATGCAAGAGAGAGAAAGAGGAAGAGGAGGAGGTAGAGGTTGGAATAAGATGAAAACAGTTTGAGAGTTCAAAGCAAGGCTAGTAAATATTCTTACACACATGGGAATAAGCCCTCTTCAAAGGGAAATACCGTATACACATTTCTATCTTTTTCATATTTTGTTCCTTTCTTTACTTTATTTTACCAGCAATGAACCCATTGTTATGTCAGGACAACACACCACGAGGAAATCCACCTCTGAGAGGGCGCGCCCAAAAGAATAATATTGAAAGAGTTATAAACTCATATTTGGTGGACAGAAAGGGTTTAGCATGAAGCTACAAGGAAGAGAAAGAAAATGAAGTGAGGCAGCTGTATGACGAGAGCTGAGGAAATGGAAGAATCAGCAGTTTGTTTCTACAAAACGTCTTTGTTCCCTGTTGAAGAACGGACATTATGTATATCTATATATATATATATATAGATATACATAATGTCCTTTTCCTTCTTTGATAGAATTATGGTTCTTTCTGCGAGAACATCGTCCTTATTTTGCCTGACCAACAAGAAGCATGTTGTTTTCTGATCAAATTCATCGATGGAATTTAAAATGTATAGCAATCGAGATTTTTCTTCTAACATTCGGTGAAAGTTGATGCAAAAATCCAATGGCTTTATTTGTTCTAGAAGGTTAAAGGGGCAAACTCCTAGAATGACTATTGATCGCATGCAGCATTAACATGCATCCTGGCGTCTTTAAAAGGCAGTGGCCGTCAGTCAAGAATACGCATCAGGGCTGAAGGCCGTGACACGGGCACATGATCATCGAATTACAGAAGGTGAGTAGGACATTTTCTTCTCTAGTGATCATCATCTTTTGTAATCCATTTTTGGAGAAGTGCATTTTCCTTCTTTCCGTATTTTTTTTTATTACTTTTGTGAGTAATTTAAGGGAAATGACCCTGAGCCATAATGAAAGGAAAGGAGGGGGGAAAAAAACAGGTTATCAAAAATGTGGAAAGCTTTGAAAGGTCATTGTATGTGTGTGTGTGTGTGTGTGTGTGTGTGTGTGTGTGTGTGTGTGTGTGTGTGTCCAATAACTGAGTTCAGGCAGCAATCACACTTGAATGCCAAATAAAATAGACTTTTCTCCTCTCTACTCTCTTTCTCCCCTCACAATTTATTTTTCCCAGTCCCTCTTTTGGTGCTGCGACCGGTTCAAACCACAACCTGTTGAAAATTCAATTTAAGAGTGCTGTGATGGGTCTCTGTGTCCCCTGCCCCCGCCATTACAGGCTAAAAAGTTGACTTACCAATCCCTACTCCACACGCAGAAAACAGAAATAAGAGTGGGAAGACGAAGGATATGATTACCTGAGGTTTTCGGCAGTGCCACAGTCTCAGGGCAATCATGTATAATCATCTTCACAAGGTACATAGTAATATCTCACACACTGTGGCCGTGAGGCTTCCATTTCGGCAAAGCCCGAATGGAATTTTATACGGGTGAGGGAAGGGGGGGGGGGGGCTGTGAGAATATTCTGTTGGTGTTTTCTGCTGCGGCTCAGAGTGTATGCGACTGAATATACATTATCACCGTTCTAAAAAAAGATTGAGTTATTTCCAGTCAAAACTAAATAATTTCACTTTCTCATCATCTCTTTGGAATCCCTTCTCTCCCTTTTGGTTACTGATTATTTTTTCTCCACCGTTCATGTTTTTTTTCCATCTTGTTTTCCTTCCATTTCTACCCTGGTTTCCCTCTGTCCTTTCTGTGTGGGGGTCAGACTTTGTCTCACAGCGGGGTTTAGAAAGACAACAACATCATCTCAACTCTGCAACGGGACGATTGCGATTGATTTACACATTTAATGATACTGGTTTGCACACACACACGCACACACACACACACACACACACACACACACACACACACACACACACACACACACACACACACACACACACACACACTGAAGACATTATTTCTTGTCCCGTGGCTGCTTGTCAAAGGAGGGAGGACAAGACATCGGAGAAACCTGAGATGGAGACTACAGTGAGACTGAAACTTGTTGGAGAGAACTCTAGGGGGAGCACTTACCACAAAGCACAGGACTGACTCACTGTTCTATTTGAAGTCTAATTTTTCCCCGACGAAAAAGGATTGTAGTGTTTCTGCACTTCCGTTGAAGAAAACCGACATGTTCACAGGTTCTAGACTCACACAGCCAAGCTTTTTTAATCTTAAACATGTATTCAGGATGTATTTTTCAGGATGTATCCTGCACACACACACACACACACACACGTTTCAATGAAGGTTGATTTTTTTGCGCAGTAACATGTTTAATCCCTTTTTTGAATTACAGCTAACTATAAAATCTGCAGAATATTTTTTGTTAGTGTGAAATCCCTATACAGAGTCCTATGCCTTAATCATCTAAATGCCCGGGAGCGCGGATCGACACTGTATTTAAAACACAACATATCTATCTCCCACCTTGTTTACCTTGAGTTTCAGTAAAACAACAAACAAAGGATTATTCACCCGTGAGATTAGCCATTTGAGTCATGACTGAAACCGTGTTCCACAAAAACAAAGCTGGGATCCCACAAGGATCGATTCTAGGCCCTCTTTTTTTTCATTGCTGGCTTTATATTTAAAGAAGAAACAAATAAATAGACATAGGGTAAGGTCAGCCTGACTTCTATTTTAAGAAATAATTAACTTGAATTGAATGAATGAATTTGAACATTTTACCATAGTTAAATGAAACATAACATTTTGACCAAAAAAAAAGAAAGCAGGTATAAGACACATTCGAAAAAAGGGCCCTAGCCAGTAGCAAAGTGTCTCTCCAGCCTGCTGTAGGGCTTTTAAATTGACGTGAAATATGTATATATCTTTGTCATTTTTGTTTATGGAAAACTGGGGGGGAGGGGCACAAGCTAAAACCATAAAAGTATGGTGAACACATAAACGAACTAAACATCAGCATTAATTGAGTTGTGCTTCTAGTCACCTGACCAGTGTCCCACGTCCACTCTCCTTTCAGCTCAGGTTCTTTATCCAGGGAAATACCCTTTAAAGTACACCATCGAAAAACCATCCATTGAGCCTGCGTGCTTTTCTAACAGAGCGGTGAGGCGTGACACTCGGGCGTTGGACAGGCTGTGTCGGGGGGCCTTTTGTCGGTGGGTTGTTTGATGTTGAGTAACGTCTGTTCAACCTGTTAAGCAGGGACACTGAAGAGGAACAGCAGAAGGAAATAAATGAGCTAAAAGACACTGAAAGGCTCCATAGAGATGACGTGGACTGCAGAGCTGCTTGATCGTCTTTGTCACTATCGCAAACATATTCCTCCCATTATTATGATATCAATATGGCTTATTGCAGCTTTAAATTTCATTTTAATTATGAGAACCGCAGCATTTTATGAAATAATGCTAAAGAAACACATTAATGTACGTAATACGCAAAAACTTTTTAAGAAAGACATTTGGTGCGAGCACTGACACCTGCAACATTCTTCATTTGCATACAGGAAGCACACAATGATCGATTCTTTGCAACTGTCCCCATTACTAAGACAGCTTAACCTGCACACTTACAGCAGGTGGATAGCTCGAGGTGCGTATACATATTATTCTCCAGCTCAGGGACATCAACACGTTGCATTCTGTGTAGAAAATTCTTTGAACTACTCAGGGTTTAATCCATAGCAAGACTCTGTGTCAATCTCCACAATTATTCACGATGACAATGTTCGGATGAAGAAAGCGGGCCAAGACATTTCCAATGAGATGGCGTGTTTAACATAACAAAAGGATGTTTTTTTTTTCCGCCTGCATCTTATTCTGCTCTCTGAAAACCCTTGATTTCATTCAGGCACTCAGTCGGCCGGCTATCATCTCTTCTTCTCATTGCCTTGTTGTCTAAGCCCCCACAAGCCCCCGTCCCGTCCCCCCTTTTCTGTCTTTCTTCAGTTTTTTTCTCGCTATATTCCACTCCTGCACTTTCTGTAATCTCATCGCTCCCTGAGGATTTGCCTCAGACATTAAAAAAATGCTTGCATATTAAATTATTTATTTATTAGGTTTTTTTTTATATGATTGAGGGCTGAGGGTGTGATAGAGAGTTTGCAGTGCGTGAGACGGGGAGTGACGGGGCCTGGATATGAGAGGTCAAAGTATGAGGACGATGTAGTTATGGCTTTGCAATTAATGCATTTCCATACGGTTAATAAGGAATGTTTGGCAGGCAGAACACTGCTCCCGGATGGTAACAAGTCTGACCTCTGACAAATGGACTGATCACAGAAGCAGAGGGAGACGCAGGGAGAAAGAGACTGACCTCTGAGAAAACAGAACGATCCCCCACTTAATTTCACACACACTCATTTACAGACGTTTTCATAAGAGACAGAGCGAAGGGAAAGAGATTAAATTGCTTCATGCATTGATAATATCTCATATTTTGTATTAAGAGGAAGACGCGACGGAGCCAAAGAAAGAGAGAGAGGGAGAGAGAGATCGACGGAATGACCAATCTCTAGGCGATCTGCTTAATTTCACAGAGGCTCATTTACGGGCATTTTCATAGAAGGGAGGGAGATTAAATTGCTTCATGCATTGAAAATGTCATATTTTTTGTTAAAGAGAGGGGAAGGAGATAGAGGGCATGAACCCGTTCGTCTTTTGGTCTGCAATTCCTTTAGATTCAATTCAGAGTTAGACTGCTTCCCATTTCCTCGCCCTATTCATCAGATCCCATCACATTTTCATTGCTCTGAAAAAGGCCAATATGACTGACTGTATTGATTAAACGACCGGGCTGGTGATATTCAACATTTGACTTATTGTCATACCAGAAAACCAACAATGAACTGAGTCGGCTGGGAGGTTTTTGCCTGTGTTTTTTTTAAATGTATTATAGACAAAAGCTATTAACCAACGACATTGAAATGGGTAAAATATGTGTTCTCTATCGTGAATATGGAGCCTAGTTTATTTTGATTTATCATCACTCACAAATCTGCTGTTGTAAAAAGTGTGTGATCCTGTGCACGTCCCTGACTAGTGCACTATGAAGCCCACTTTTGGTCTTTTGAATCTGATGAAAAGCCAAATGTTGGCCTTCTCAGCCGATTGCCTGATATTTAGTTCGATGGTGATAAGATTATACCACTACTTGATCGTGGAGTCTCTTACTAAATGTATATTTCTTGGCGTAAATGACATCAAATTCAAATACAAACATTTTATTTAAGCAGGTATGTTCACTGTTGAGTCAAAGACCTCCCAGAATGTATTGCAACAACATCGGCAGGGAATGGAGGGGTCGCGGTCACACAAAACATACACAAACGCACACACACACACCTTCCGGCCCCCACAACTAATAGGTTTCAGGAGCTGTCGGAATAATTCTCTGCTTGTTATACCCACATAATTAGTTTTCAAAGTAGCTTTCATGGAATATAGTATCAATTACTTCCTCTCTCTTTGCAATCTTCCTCGGAGACGGGTGGATTTATAGGGCTCCAATTTTTTCTAACGTGACAGTGTGTTAATTGAGCTATTAGCAAGACGTGTATGTGTGTGTGTGTGTGTGTGTGTGTGCAATAGGAAATAGAGAAAGGGAGATGCAAGGTGTGTTCAGGTTCACTTTGTGTTGTTAGTGTGAGGACATGTGCACAGGTGTTCTGTCATATTTTTGTCATATTTTCCATATTCTCTCTCTCTCGATTCCTAATTAACACCTGCAGACAATCAAACGGATAAGGTTCGACAAAAGGTTTTGGAAAAGGGACACCAAAGTGTAGGGAGCTTGAAGAAATACCTAAACCTAAATCTACACACAAATGTGTATTTGCAATTTTGACGACAGGAAGTTGGTTAAAAATATAACAATTGAATATATTTGTGTCCTTTTCTTCCTCCACATGAAGTTTTTCTCTCCCTATTTCTATTTCTCTACCATCGTTTCGAGTTCTCCATGTTGTTGACATATGGGTGCCATTTTCTTGTTGTTTTGCAAGCTTTTTAAATGTCTGGATGTTTCTCTCCGTCACTACAATCAAATCAAGTTCGGAGCCGTCGGTCTGGTGAATCACAAAACGCTGCTGCCGCAGGAAACCGCCTCGTCTCATCAGTCAGTCCAACGTTTTGATGTTTTTTCGAGAGCTGACCGCACCTCTTAAATGTTTTTTTTTTACTAAAGCCACAATAGAGTGCTGCAGGCATGACGTGTCTTTGTGGGCCAGGAGTTACAATGACCGATGGTTCCCTAAACAAAAAGGCAATCCGATTTTTTGCTGTATTGTTATAGTAAATAAACTCAGTCCTAAAAAACGTTGTCCAACACTTTTAATTTCTCACTGTCCGATTTTTCAGGAACAAAACAGCACTGTGGAAAATAACCAACACATTATGCAAACCAGTTTACTTTGCTCTTGAGCAATGATTGATTGTTTTTTTCCCCCTGTGTTCCCAACATATCCGTTCATTCATCCATCCATGGTAAGTCCAGGATTGCCAGTGGTGCTATAATTGTTATTTTTCCCTGCGCCCTGCATAGAGGAAAGGCTCGTATACGCCTGTGACACATTGAAGATCTCTGCACGGACAAGAGATGATCGACGGGGCTATTATTACTAGTGTTACTGTGTGTGTGTGTGTGTGTTTGTGTTACAGCGTGCAGTGGAAGGGTCTATTGACATCCTGTGTTTGTCCGTTTGTGTGCGTACTGTATGTGTGTGTACGGGGGCGCTGAGGATTTAGGGGTGTGGACTGATCGAAATCTTCCCGCTGACAAGTCCTACTATTGATCCGTCTGTATCTGTGGTTGACACATGGCCCGACACACACGCACACACACACACACACACACACACACACACACACACACACACTAAAATACAAGACCAGTCTGCAGGCTGTTGGAAAAATCTTTCCAAAACATATAACATGTTGATCACCGTGGCATGGCATTCTGTCTGAGCCGGATCTAGTTTGTTGGTGTAATTTATTGATGAGATTTGGAGATTTAAAATGCATCACAGGGCAGGCGAATTAATGTGAGCAGACAAAAACAAGATGAAGACAACAAATGAGTATATTGCACAAAATAAAAGCAGTCAAATGAAGACGAATTGTCGAAGACAGGGACATCGGCACGGAACCATTTGACATAGAGTCTTTGGAGCACAGAATATAATTTACAATAAAATATGTTTTTGTCAGCCTTTATTCAACGCATTAACATAATGGATATTGGGGCCATAAATACATGGGTTGTGTGCTTACTTTGAAAAAGGGGGTAGATGGAATTGAGAAGGAGTATAAGAGGGGACACAGCCGTGGCTTTTCACTGACGCAGGAAAGGCTTGCCTTGTGGAGGAGAGACTAATGGCTAAAGGATGAAGTCCTGGGTTGCAACTTCAAATTCGCATTAATCTCGGCACCCATTAGTTGCAGCATTGTCGAGTTGGAGCTAAAATGACCCGTGCAGGGCAGCAGCAGCTTATTCAGCGGGCATTTAGTGTGAACAGAACCACATGTATCTTTTAAATATACTTAACTGTTAATACTATAATTATGTAAGCATGTGATTCTGCATTCTTACCTCCACATTAAGCCAAATGGTTAGCCTGGAATTGAAGTTGTAGCTTGTTGTTTTATGCCAAATGTAAAAAAAATGAAGGATAATTATTTCATGTTATTTCAATAAGGGGGATGCAGTTTGTATGATAGAAATAAAAGTGTCTAAAATGAGGGGCTTTCCGCCCGGCATCCAAGCATCTATACTCTCCAACTGTGCACTGTAATTTCCCTTTTCTTTTTTTTTTGAAAGCAGAACATGTTGTAGCGCACGTGTTGATTTGTTCGCCAGGGTCTGGATGCATCTGGCCCAACAGCAGGGGAGCATTCCCGTCCTAGCATGGTCGCTGAGGCTCATGTCAGTTCATTATGAAGGAGGCTTCCCGCAGAGTGCTGCGGAGAGGGAGTGGGATTGACATTCGGCTATGTTATAGCTGTCCGAATGTCTATGTGGTATATATATATATATATATATATGTTAGTTACACGTTGATATGTGTCAGGTTTGCTCTTTTTTAGTGTTACAAACAGTAATATTGTTTTGTGTTCACTATGAGCCTGATCGTTCATGTCAGTTAATGAACAGTAAAGGTACAGTAAAAAGGTGCGAACCAGCCAATTGGTTCCTTTCCGATGGAAGTGCATTACGTAATGGAACCATTGTGATACTTTATATGTGCAGGGTAAACACTCATCTTCCTCCTAATATTGCAACCATGACAACAGCGGTCACCTTATCTCATAATCTGGACATGAACCACAGTCTTTTGTTAAACTGAACCGAGTCAACAACCCAACCTGACTAACCTTTAAGAATACAGAATCGAATAGATTGGAGTTGTGATGGTTTTGGAGGGTTCAATGTGATGTGTCATAAGAGGGGACAAACAAGGTATTTCGTTATTTTACTTCGCAGACTCTCCCTCAAAAATAAGAATAGGAAAGAGGTAACTAAAGTAATCATTTGTGTGTAAATGTTATTTACGCCGGTGATTATTCCATGATGACGAAATGTCGTGCCGAGCGGTTGATGGTGAAATACTTTTTTTCAGGTGAAACGGATTGACGATAAACCAGCTCCTAGTCCCAGTTAATCTTTACTTATTACATCTAAAGGAGTTTTTTTAATCGTATATGGCTAAGAATGCTATTAACATTTTCATCAATATTAAATTCATGCTATTTATAGAATTGAAGATTGCAAAAAAGGGGGTGGCCTCACTTCAAAATGTACATCCTAAAGGATTGCTCAAGTGTAGTTCAAACTTTCAAACTTCCACCAAAGAAAGAAGGAGGAAAAAAAAATGCATGCTTTCACAGTGTTCGTCGTCCCTTGGGGTTCATTAGAAGCAATGGTATTCAGTGACCCAGAAACTAAACCTAGCCAAAATCAATTAGCAGACATACACATGCATATATTCAAGATGCTAATTACAAAGCCAAACTCCGCCTCACGGGGAGGGGCTTTCCTCTTTGAAGATGAATCAATCTGGGAGAAGCCAAATTGTTTTGTAAATACGGTATTTTTGTTTGCTGCCACATTTTAATGCTGCCCCGGTGTCAGTAGAAGATCTTCATGGGGTTTGATAACATTTCAAGGTTCGTAAGACACAAATTTGACTGTCTAATGTGGATCCCTTGAGAGGATAGCTGTGATGCCCTAAAAATAGTTGTGACTGTCACTGAAAGCCTGCCAACAGTACAAAGGTAAAAGATAATCTATTACTTTTAATAATATCTACAATATTACATTTTGCAAATTCAGTCGGATCTTGTCCATTCCTGTCCAATAACTCATATTACATTTTTAGAAACATTTAATGAAACAAGAGAAGACAAAACATATTATAAGACAGAAGCAAAATAGAAGAACTGGTTTAGTTTCAGGACCATAGAGTAAAAGTAGGTACAAACCCATCATTATTTTTTTTTCAATCTCATTTTGCAACTTTTTTCTTTGGCATTTGAGAGAGTTAAATTGATTGATACTTTAGAGCTCCACTAATCAATATATTTTATAGACAATGAATAACATTGGAATAACAGAGGAGTTCCCGTTAGTAATAACCCCAAAAACAAAAAAAGTATTTCTCCTCATCTTTAGCATTTTATTTTACTTTGCTTTTAGAATACCCAACCAGAGGAATAACGCGCGTGGACGAGCACATTCAAATCACGATTACATTATTAGTGAAGACATCCCGCATGTCACGCATGAGACCCGTCTTTCCCCGCAGCGTTAATTGGAGCACGTCCCCTTTAAGAAAGTGACAGCAACAAGCGGCGAGCGGACGGCGTTCAAGGAATCCCAAAAACTTTTTTTTTTTCCCAACACACACACTCACGCACAGACACACACTGGGCCGACGCGGACTCTTTACTCTTCAAAGTAGTTCTCCGCCTTTTCTCTGAATGTGGAGGTAAACTGTGTTTACCGAGTCGCCGCAGCGTGCCCGTCGGCGATGAACCACCGGCCGCTCGGAAAGAGGCGAAGTTACGAGAGGCGGAAAAAAACTTGTGAAAATGATGCGCCAGCGACTGCATCCCTCCCTCCAAAGTTCAGCTAAGGTGGCTAACGTTAGCTAGCGCAGAGGACCCGGCCCGCTGACTCCGAGGTGAACGTCTGGATTCACTTTTTTTTTTACTCACCTGTTGAGTCGTGTTTTCGCGGTCGCACGCCGCTTAACGGGCGTGAGGATATCTGAACCTTATTGTCCGACCGAAAGCTCCCATCCTTGGCTCGCTACTACCCATAACGTTAGGTCGGACCAGGTTACCGCATCGAGTTAGTGCTTCTTAGCCAAGTGATGCTAGCTGAAAGAGAGCTAGCCACACGTCGAATAAACTTCATGAGAGTTAGCTTGCGTTTAAAAAAAAAAAAAAAAAACATGATTCATGTCGTTTGCCGTTCTCCGGCTTCTCTCCATCTTGAAAAGACTGCAGTGTTTTTTCTAACTTGATAAATAAACCTACTAGAAAGTCTCTACCTAGGCTATTTGAAGATGAATCCCCTTCATGACCATATCATTAGTACATAATAAAGAAACAACGGAACCGGATGTACCTGAACGTACCATCATTGTCCCGTTGAGTTGTGGCTGTAAAGTCGGAAGAAATGGGAAGTGACAGTTATAGCAAAAGACTCTATTGACTCTGGACCACTTTGACAATCTGTGTCACTTTTAAAGAAGTCGGTTTGAGTGATGTAAGTGACCCCGGCTACACTTACAGCCCTGTATTTCTACCATTTTCTTTTTTTTTTGTTGCATTTTACTCTTTATCCCTGCCTCTTTATCAAGCCTCTCTGGTTGGGGGGGGCACTTGACTCTGAGGAGCCGAGGGACTGCACCTGGGATTAAGTGAAGAGTGCTGCAATGAAGGTCACTGTGACTTTTGGGCAGACCGGTGTGGTGGTGCCCTGCAAGCAAGGCTGGACGGTGAGGGACCTCATCCAGCAAGCCACGCAGAGATACAGAAAGCTCCTGGAACAGGTACGGCTCACGGGCCTCAAATGCACCGAATGCACCTGTTGTTGTTGATGCGCAGCGCTGAACGATTTGGTAAAGATAGAAACCGGTGAAAAGTGTTCAAAGCAGTCTAAAACATGACTAAGCAGTCATTAAAACATGTTTTGAAGACTATACAGGCATATGCAATACAAACCTTCATGCTACACGTTGCGCATGATGCTGTTTTTCTGACAAGTAGATGACACTAGACAGTAGATGACTACTACAATACTAGAGTTTTAGAACAGAAGCAATGCCTGTGGATATTTACATTGCAGTGCTTGATGGTTTGCCATTCACAAAAGTCCCATGACTTGAAGCTAAATCGGATCAATGTGCCCTCATCTTATTATATATATTATCTTATCATACTACTTAAGAAATCTGAGGCGAAATCATTTCTGTTAGAGAATAAGCTTCATCATCCTCGTCAAAAATAGTTTTGTAATGAAGTGTTTTATTAACCCCTAAAAAAGAGAAAAAGAAAAGATAATGTTTTATGACCCAGCATTTTCATGGCAAGTCATGAAAGAATAATCGAATGCTCTGCCATTTTCATATCATGAAAGGGCCACATGATTTTCCCTCTCCAAAGTCTTGGGAAATTAGACAAAGCCATGGAGGTCCCGTTCTCCATAATTGCTGTATAAAAAATTAAAAGCATATCTGATATGAATAGTGACGGCCCAGACAGAAGTCATGAGTCGTTTCCACTTAAGCTGTGAATGCGAAATGCAAATGACCCCCTCTTGTGATTCCTTCATGGCTGCTGTTGATTCCCTGCGCTGCTCCCGGGGCGGGAGCCTCGTGACCCCCATCAAACCATCAAATCTTCTCAGTGACTCGCTTCATATTGGCTCCATTATTCAAAGAGCACACCAGTCATATAGATAGACGTTTTCGAGGGGGGCGGCAGGGGGGTTGTTCAAGTGGGACAGACAGCTCCAGGAGAAGGACTCATTTCTTTTTTTTCCCACCACCCTCGCTGATTTTTGTTGCCTCAATCGGCTTCCATCTACCTACATGTCCCCCTCCACCCCCACTCCTTCTGCTGTCCCCCGGTGTCTCATTTATCCTCCCTTTCTAGTCACCGGTATGTCCCCTCTTCACCTTCCACGAAGCCGGAACCCACGCTTCCCGTTCGTTTGAACTTGTTCCTCTTTGAGCACTTCCTCCTCCACCGTCCGATGTTCTGTGTGAGGTAAACCAGTTCTGCCTAGAGGTAGAGATAAATGGTTTCAAATGTTTTTAGGAGTCTAAACTAACAACGTATACCACTTAAAGTCCAGGTAGAGTTATTATGAGGGCTCAAATAGTTCTAAACTTGCATTCCTGTGTTCATTTCCCTTTTATCCATCCTTTGTTATCTGCCAAATATATGAAAAGAAATTGGCATCAGATGCAAATGCATTTGTTCTTTATCTGTGGAACGGTTTCAAATACAAAAGGAATTGCTTTGACTTCAGCTTTACTGGCACTTTCAAAAGTAACAACGTTGACCCCCAAACCTATTGAGCGATAATAGATTTTAAGTGTTGTTATGAACTACTTTTAGTCCCTGCCCACACAGGCCCTTAAATGACCTGTACCCACATTGTTGGTCTGAAAGGAGAATTCATTCCGCTGGAGCTACAGTACTTTATGATTTTGAATGGATGACTGTATGAAAAATGTTCTTGTTTTAATTCAGTTTGACAAAAAAAACCCTAACAACAAAAACACATGGTTCGTACACTCGCCATGTAGAGCAGTTTAATGCCTATTCGAGGCCTGACACAGCAGCAGCAACGTTTTACCTGTTAATGTTCACACAGAGGTCAGATTAGTGCTGCAGGTGTGCGTAAAGATGCTCCATCGACCAGCTCTCTGAGTGAATGATTTGCTGTGTGTGTGTGTGTGTGTGTGTGTGAGAGAGAATGAAATGCCTGGTGAGTGCATGCACACTGTTCCCATCATCCTCTCTCTCCCTCATTTACTATGTTTACATCCACTGTTGTGATTTCTGTTTTCGACTCTCCCCCCAGCCCTCATTAATCCCACTTCTTTATAGTTTTGGCCGGTTTCCTCGCCTCCCTGTTTGATGTTTTGGTATATTTTGCTTTTGTTCTCACGAACAATCAAAATTCCCCTTTCACCTCCTCTGACTGCCTCCTCCTCGACGCCTGTCTCCTCTTCCTCATGTGATGGGGAACACCTCTCCTCCGTAATTGCTTCATTTCATCCACGCTTCTCTTTTTTTGTATTTGTTTCTCTGTCTACTTTTCTTCCTCTCTTCCCATCGCTCAGTCACACCCCCCCCCCCCCCCTCCCCACCCCTCCAGCACTAATCTGTTGTAGCGGCGTAATTATGGCTTTTAATGTGTACCCGGATTAGAAAAAAACAGGATATGTGTGTGTTGTAGAGAAAGTCCGGCGCCTAATCCTCCATTCCAGTACTCGGGAAGAAATCGTGTTTTGAAATTGTCACAGAGCTCTCCCTCTAACTCTCCACCCCCCCCCCTCCCTCGCTATCAGCTTCACGCCACTCAGAAAGTATGCTGCCGGTATTAAAAACCCTTTCTTTAATCTTGTGTGTTCCACTGCAGCTGACTGACACTGGCAGTGATCAGCTGCTTTGTGAGGAGCTCCCACAGAGGCGCTTTGCAGCAGCTAACACTTGGTTTTAGTGAGGGGGATTCTTGAGGTTTAGTCTTAAGGTTACTTTCAGAGAGGGTTTGTTTTCTGGTTTAGTTGCATTTAGTTTTATTAGAATTCGTACGCCAGAAATGGAAAGGCAAAGAAAGAGTGCTGCTGTTGTATTTGCATGTGTGGTAAACAATCCTCTTTGTCAGAGCACTGCATTGGAAAGTGGACTCTGGACTTTCCTCCAACAGAGAAAGCCCACTTACATTATGCGACTTTGATGACTAATTCATATATTGAGTTAATTGACCGGTATCTGTAAATATTACACATAAGCACCACTTTTTTTAAATGAATCTTGAAAATACATAATGTTTCCAACCTGGAGTTTGATTCATCCAGAAGAACAATTTGAAGTGAAGCTCAAGACACGGGCCAGAAGGAGGGTCGAAACACAGGAATACACCTTTAGTGTCTTGCTATCAACATTTTATATTTGACTTATCTCAGTCATGTCATATATATACACACAGTGCATTTATTTATTAAGCAAACAGGGACAATCATTATCTCTCTATTCATTAAGCAACATTTTAGCGGCCTGGTAGGAACCTGTGTACATGCATGTGCATTTATAACATTTAGGTCGGATGGCAAAGACGGAGCACTATGCAATGAGCTGCAGAAAGAAATAGAGTTGGAGTGACTGGATCACAAATAGCCTTGTTATATATTATACGTTGGGCTCCAACGCGTCAGTCAGTCTCAAGCTCGTCGCTCAGCAAGTGAGTCATTATTTGGTTAATTTTAATTCACCTATGTCAGTACATCGGCCGGCTAAGTGCACCGTGATCTGTAATCATTAGTCACACGACCACGAAGGAAAATCAGCTTGCTGACAGCTATAATATGGAGCTTTCACCCTTGATGGATGAGCCTGAATACAAAGCCTAAATTGTGGTATGAGGAAAAGGGGAACGAAAAAAAAATGAAGCGGTACTACACCGGGCTCTTGTAGAGAGGTAGCACAGAGGAAATGAATAAACCTTTTGATGAAATCAAACAAAGATGACAGATGTAAAAAAGGAAGATGGAGATGGCCGGCGCGGCGGGGGGAGGAGGTTCGGCCGATGACGGCGGAAGGACAGAGGAAGGAGAGCAGAGTTTATTTATTTATTTATTTTTTCAAGGGGAGTTGTCAGGAAGTCGTCGGCTTGTTGACAGACTTCTTAATTACCTCTGGCCAAACAGAGCAGTGTGCGGCCGTGTGTTCACGGAAGCGTGTCTGTGTGGTTTCACATTAAATCGGCCGCTTTCTGGATCACACGAGGCGTCTCTCCGAAATAAACATCCCATACATGTTCATACATGCATATAAGGTGCTGTCTGCATTTGACACAGTGTTGCTGCTGACTGTGTTGTGTGTGCATGCTTGTGTGTGTGTGTGTGTGTGTGTGTGTGTGTGTTTGGTTCAAAGAAGGCCACAAAGTAAAATATCCGACCTTTTGTGAGCCGGCGGGTGTGTGCGTACGCACGCACGTCTTAAGATGGATGTGTGGCGGTGGGCGTCCTCGGGTATGTGGGTGTGCGCGTGCAGTGGTTTCATTAGCCAGGCCAGGAATGCTGATGAGGCGTGGCCAAACAAGCTGATGAAAATCACACAACATCCTGGACCCCTGCTAGATGCACAGGCAATTATTTCTGAGAGGGAGGGAGGGACGGAGGGAGGAATGGGGGCGGCGGCACGTGCTGCTTCCTCACAAACCAGCCTGCCTCCCATTCTATTCATCTGTTTTATTTTCCAGGTTAGGTTGGGTGTAACGACAGACATGTTTTTTATTTTTTTTTCTTCAAATTAACATGACAAGCTTGTCGTAGCTCAATCAATCAATTAATTGGGCCGAATGCTGACGTTTTATGTGCTTTATCAATCGTCCCCACAACGTATAAGTATATGGTTTCCGAGCAGTCTTAACAGGCGCTAATGCCATCTTAATCTGAAAGATGCATCTTATTTTTTATCTGATGAAGGGAGGGAATAATCTGCTTTTCCACGTGTGGAAACGTGTGCGAACCGGGTGAGCTTTTCCACCAGCTTTTGTCTCGCTGTGCTTTCCACAGAAGGATCGCTTTGTTTCTGCCGGGTCACAAGGTGGCCCTGGAGACTAAACGACTCAGACAATTTAGTGTTGGTTTTTACGGGTGCTGCAGGAAGCCTTTGAGACTTTGTTCTACCACCTATTGATTATATCGGTCTCTGGTTTATAAGGTGTAACAGTTATCCTTCCGAGCACTAGCTCGCCTTTATCTTAGAGGAGGGGATGTTAAGCAACGTGACCGCCTTTTAGCTTTGTACTTTTCATAAAAAAAAGTCACAGATATGGTGTTCATTTGTCAGCATTATCTCGCAAAAAAAAAACCCCATACAGGTATCACGAGTTGTAGTCTTACCGTTCACACAGCTAATTATCTGCATAAATCCAATGAAAAAGCCCCACAGGCCTTTGGTCAAAGGAACCAGTGTGACGCTTGTTTCCAGGGTGACTTACTAAAAAATCATCCCTGCAGCACTATTAAGCTGCTGAATCGCTACTCGCTGCCTTTACTAGATAATACCTGGCAGCAATATTACTTTATAGCACCGGCAGACCCGACCTGATTAACCAACCTGTGACAGCACCAGAGCTCCCCGCGGTGCCCCGCAGGGCCTCGGCCTTGTAATCGCTTGTGAGCTTCCGCGGACTCGACCTGTTGCCGTGCAGCGTGTCTCTGAGTGCGGGCCGGACGGACTCCGCGGTTCGCTTAAAGCTGCTGCCTTCAGCTTCTGAAGAGCCTGCATACCGAACTCCCCGCGGACTGCAAATGCTTACTGTTGTTGTGAGATAAAGATGAGTGGGTACAACACTGGATTATCTACGTAGTGTTTTAACTCTGGTGGGATTTTACCACAACCTAATAATAATTTCTAGACCATGCCCTGAGAGATAAATACCTCAAATTGCTGAAGATGATCTGTAATAGTATCAGGAAAAACAGTGTATTAAGTGCTAATCCCTGTGATGTTGAGATTAGATCTGGGTGTTTACAACTCTTATCTCTGGTGCTCCACTATCGGAGTGTCCCTCTAGGTTTTTGAAACTGCACAATATCGGCGTGCTGAATGTCAGATTAGATCAGTGCGCTCGCAGCATTTATCGCTCTACCGTTTGCGTCCCTCGTCGTTTGAGCGTGGCGTTCCTACTGTAACGGCAGATCAAAGGGGGTTTTTCACCCGAGGCAGTCGGCTAGATGCTGCTGTTCAGCAAAATCACCACATTTACTACTTTTTTCCTTGTTTAATTTATGCGTGTATAATTTTAATAGTGAAATACTTTTTTTTTTGTTAAAGGTAGGCATGGATGCATTCAAATCCAGCCATTTTCTCCACTGCTTGTGTGATTGTATGTCATCACAATACAAGCGTTAGCAAGAAAAATTACTAATATGACTCCTTGGTCATATTAGGGGCTCCTAACAGGACTCCTTGGGTTGTGGATTCCGAGACCAGAGTGTCCTTCGGTGACATTAAAGACCTTTTCCGCGAGTTCACTTAACAGAGTGAGAATTGCATTTGACTTTAAGCAAGCCGACGGACGCGTGGACCTCGGTGCGCCTCTGTGCTCGTGTTGTGTGACAATGTGAGACGCGGTCGAGTGTTTCCCGTCTCCCCGTCCAGGCGATTGAGTAGTTCCCATTAAAGTGGTGGAGACAAAATGTCTCACTCTTGGGGCTCATCTCGAAGCCCACGGGGTAATAAAACACAGGTCTTTGTGTGCAAAGCCGACGGATACAAAATCATTTCACACGACACTCTGGCACTGAAATATTCCAGAGTAATCATAGGAAAGAACATTCCCATGCCTCGTCCCCGAGTTAATATGCACCCAAACCCTGATTCACAGTGCTGAGAGAGAGAGAGAGAGAGAGAGAGAGAGAGAGAGAGAGAGAGAGAGAGAGAGAGAGAGAGAGAGAGAGAGAGAGAGAGAGAGAGAGAGAGAGAGAGAGAGAGAGAGAGAGAGAGAGAGAGAGAGAGAGAGAGAGAGAGAGAGAGAGAGAGAGAGAGAGAGAGAGAGAGAGAGAGAGAGAGAGAGAGAGAGAGAGAGATTAAAAGCCTGTAAACACTCTGTCTCTCTCTCTCTACATGTGCCTGGGTGTCAGCCAAGTCGGTGTTACAAAATAGCCAAACAATGAATCCCATCAGGAGGAAGAGGGAGGCAATCATGCAGAATAAACAGCCGCTGAATCTTGTGCAACATCAATGGTGGAAAAGCCATTGAAATTGAAATTTTCGCGGGGCATAATAGAAAAATAAATGTTTTTATGGAGCAGGGCTAAATTTAACCGGGGATAACTTATTTTTCTTAAGGAAGCAAGCAGCCATTTTTTATAGTGTCATATCAGGTGCCGGTTTAGGATATAGATGAAATATATAAATTATAGCAGGATGTTTTGTTGCTCTTATTGACGACGTACAGAGTAATTGAAGTCTGGTAAATAGTGGTTTGAATAAGTTTGAATATACCAGGTGTGTCGGGCAACACCTTCACTGCAGGACTTGCTACAATCACTAAGGCCATTTTGAAACGTCATATCTTTGTTCTGGTCCGTTTATGGAAAGTTATTTTTATTCCATGATATCTATTTGAAATAATTCAGAGGAGCCAATTCTCGCTTAAGAATGTAGGAATAAACTATTTTCCAAAGTCGTAAAAAAAAGTGCACGAGCAGTCTATCGCGAAGCGTTGTGATGCAGAGTCCATGTCGATGGAGGAAGACTCGCGGTGACATCCTGGCACGTGGAGTGTGTCGCTCCTCCTTGACAAACACCTGACCCCGAAACAGTGATTTAATGGAGCGGCGCCCTGCAAGGGTTTGAGCACACCTTTCTGTAGGCTGTGTGTGTGTGTGTGTGTGTGTGTGTGTGTGTGTGTGTGTGTGTGTGTGTGTGTGTGTGTGTGTGTGTGTGTGTGTGTGTGTGTGTGTGTGTGTGTGTGTGTGTGTGTGTGTGTGTGTGTGTGTGTGTGTTGTCTCAATATGTTGTTCAACAACCGGCTCTATGTAGTCAGCTGTCCAGCGCAGTGTCGATGTCATTAATCACAGAGCCAACGCAGCGGAGAGGATGAGGAGGAGGAGGAGGAGGGGGGGAGGGAGGGAGGGAGGGAGGGAGAGAGAGAGAGAGAGAGAGGAAGGGCCCCGGCTGTAATGTGCACATGGGGGGAGAGAGGTGGAGGATGGAAGGAGGAAAGAAACAAAGACGAGAGGTCAATCCGTATGAGTGCAGAGAGGAGGTGCTGAGCACTGGTTTGGTCCGGTTTGAAGCCCCCATGAACTAAATGTACGACTATTATTATTAAAATAATAAACTAGTTAATATAAGTATATATATAAACTAAATACAAATGGAAAACAATAAAACTACCCCAGTTATTTTCCATTTTGTGTGTTTGATTATCGCCTGCTGGGTTTGTCCTTGTTCACTTTTTCTTTTTTTTTAATATGAAAAACATATTGACAAAGTAGTAAGATGTCGTACTGTTTAATGTGGATTCAAATGTACAAGATGGAGTACTGGTCGGAATAACATTCACTATTCCGGATGGACAAAGTGATTTGATTTGTATTAATTCACATTCATTACTTTTTTCAACTTTAGTTTGTTGTTGAATTGAGTTTGTTGTCCCCTGCGCTCTAGGAAGGAGACTTCCTGGTTCGGACCCACCATGTTGAATACTGTGACGGTGGGATTCTGGACCCAGATGACGTCCTCAGTGATCTGGTAGAAGACAAGGACAAGGTATGAACCTCTTGGGGGGGAAAAAGGTGGGTTTCAAGTTCTATCTCATTTCTATTCCTTTATTATGAAAACAGAAGAAGGAGCTTGGGGGTCCTAAGTGACCACAAACAGTCATGTAAGATGGATAGGCGCGTTTTTTTTTTTTTTTTAATCTCGCGGTGGCAGAGGACACGGCAACCAAGTCAACCATCTTCATCCCTCAATCCTTGATTGGTACCTAATAAGTAACAGAACTCTCTCAAAGGTGAAGGTGCTTGTGTGAATGTTTGAGCAGCTCTTTGTGCCTGGTGGGTGTGGGGGTGTGTATGTGTGTTCACACTGTGGTGTATTGAGCTGCATTGGCCTCTAAGCCTTTTCTTGGAGAGAATATTGCCTCATAAGCAAAACTCAAAGGGAAAGGTTTTAACTTGCCTTCAGCGTTCGGCAGTGTTCTTAGCAATTCACTTTTGGAGACTTTGCAAACTCAATCCATATATACCGTTTTTCTTTTCCCCCCCAGAGGAATGTGTCATTTTTCATTTTCCCCCTTCGCAAAGTGTAGTTTTTTTTTTTTTTTTTTTACCCCACACTGTCACGTAGACCGTGGCATTATTATAAAGTGATTAATGGCTGAGATTACGGGCTTTTTGAACCACGACTTAGGACCTTAAATTAATCTGGAATCTCTTGTCGGCGCTGCACATTAAAACAGCATCAACATTATTTAATGAGCCCGCGTCTTATGGAGCACTGCATTTTTCATTTCAGGTCCCGGCTCAAAAAACTCTAAGCTAAGAAACCCAGTGGCTAGAAAAAGGCAGGCGCATTGTGTTTCCCTGTCCTCAACTCATGCTACACGCCTTTAAGCATGTAGGAATATCGGACTCTATCAGAGATTCTATGAAGTAATTAAGAGCAAAGTTGCGTCGGAGAGCAGCTCCTCTCGGGGCTGTGAAGACCTTTAGGGAGAAATGAAGGGATCTCTCACTCTCTAAACATGCTACAAACCTCCACCTCAAACGGTTCATTTTCATCGTTTAAATCTTGATTTTTGCAGTATGTAATTAGAAGTGGGCTCTAATGTCTCAAAGTTGGTCTGGGTGGCTGGGTTACAGGAGTCAGGAGACCAGCTACTGGCCGATGGAGGGAGGCGGAGGGGGATTAGTGTTGTGAGAGCCTGTTGCCATGGTTACGTAGAGAGCAGCACGCGGTGGTTCTGTGGTGGGCTGGTTGTCACTTGCCCTCTGCCACTCGAAACCTCCGCAATGGATTAGACGACATGCTGTCTGGGGGACGGACGCTAGATTCTGCTAACAGTGTCTCTCACAAACAAATCTGTTTGAGAAAGAAGGAAATGCTGCAACAGAGCAATTTGGGGGATTCTGGACCAATTATATATACATATATAAATGTATATGAATCTTCCCCTCCCAATCCAATGCGAAACACAAATAGATGCAAATATTAGTGAACGCATTACCATCCGAATTCACTTGAGTACGTCCGTCATTAAACAAAAGGATCCCTGGGGCCTGACTTTCTTTAATTCGAGTAGTATTTCAGCCTGCTGCTAGCTGGTTGCTTCTTATCCGATACGCTCCTTTCTGTGGCTTTCAGGACCTGTTTTAATAGGCTTCTGATGAGGAAGCTGCGAGTCACTGCAGGTAACCAATGTGCTCTCGGGCTGCGGCGGGGGCACCTCTACTGCTGTTCACTTTGAAAACGTGGAGAGGAAGCTTTGAGTTTCCTGGGTAAGCGCTGGATCATTTGAGTAGTAAATCCTGAGTCAAAGCCGGCTTAGCGGGTTTCTGTATCGACGATAGCGTTAGAAATACTTTAAATATGTGTTTGTGTGCATGCAGTATTTATTTATTTATTTTACTCTCAACTATTTCCTGAGCTCTTCTGCTTGATAGTCACTCACATAAGTGATGTTTTTTTTTACTGTCCTTTTGAATGCGGAGAAGTTCCACAAAACAATACCAGGAAGAAACGCACCTAAGGAAAATGTACAGTACGATACCGAGCAAGACGCTCCTCTGAGCAGCAGAGATTGCATATGAAATGAAAGTGTGAAATATTCATTGGATTTTGAAGCGAGGCCCTCATAGCATTACCGAGCTGAGATGAATAAATGGCTCCTAATCCCAGATGAGTGTTTTACTGTAGCTCGACTCCGACTGCCGGCTGTAACCACAGAGAGAACTAAGACGGTTCTTGAGGTCTCCTCAAGACGGAGGTCAGAAATAGAGTTTAAACAAATGTGGGATGAAATCTACCCCAGAGATTCATCTGAGAGGGAGGGCTGTAATGTATGAATGTTTCAGGTGATGTTGATGTAGCAACTGTGAAGAAGTGTATATGAGGATATGTGTCTAAACTTGGCATATATATAAGACGGGCTATAAAGGGTGATAATAAACAAGCCCATTTTTTTCGTCGGTACTGCAGCGACGGCCTCGCAGAGACCAGGGTTTGGTTGAAAGGTGAAAATGGAGATAGCTGGTAGCGGCGTGCACGGAAACAACTGATGTGAAGAGCTCAACGCTCGATAGGTTCTGTCAAAGGTCTTCATGGGAGCATAATCGTGTGCGCATTGTCGACTTTGTCCTTCTTTCCAGAAAGAAAGCACACACACACACACACGTTTATAGAATGCATCCATTTGCGGTTCTGTTTAGTTTTATCATCCATTGCATACTATGAGCCTTCTATTTCTTTTTGTGTATTATTGCGTAGAATATGTATGTCCTCTACTTAAATACTTTGACGTATGACAGACCATAACACAATAGGATCACTTCGTGAAGACGGAATCCCAATGATAGAAAGCTGTCATCCCGGATGCCCATAAAACGTCACCGTATCTGACCTATTTCTCTGGAACGACGATTTGAGCTCAGGCCAACTTGGAAATAGGGCGACACTCCATGAGCGGAGCTTTAATCACGGATAATTGTGCCAATCATTATTTATCCTATTGATAGCTAGACGCACACATGCACAGAAAAGCAAGCGGTTTGATTATATTGCATCATCATTCCGATGTAGATACTATTGGCCTTTATTCGTTCTGCTTCTAGCAGAAATTCATGAGCCAATGTGCTTCAGACCAATGCATGTTTCTATTGCTCTTTTCCCACAATATTAGTATTTACGATGTATTGTGATTTATGGTGTGATTTAAGGCGAATCTCTGCAGTTAATACCCATCATACCCTGAGTTGAGGTTTTGGAATAATAAAAGCAGAGTTATATATATTTAGTTTTTATTAACTGACCCTGACCTGCAGTGGTAACCTTCTGGTATCCGGAGAGCCGATGTTCGTGGCGCTGCCCACTGGGCTCTTTTGTTTTAGAGACTATGATACCGAAAAAGTGCACTTTTTCAGGAAAAACGTTGGTAAACTGCCTCGTTAATCCCCTTAAAATGGACTTTGAATTGATGGAACTTGAAGGATGTCTGGCGATTATACTGTCTGACCTGCTGATGAGATGAAACAACCTTAAACAGTTAGACTTGGATACGTTAAGGGAGACAGTTAGTGGACTCAGTCCAGCTCAGTGGGGAGTAAGCTGTGTGTGTGTGTGTGTGTGTGTGTGTGTGTGTGTGTGTGTGTGTGTGTATGCATTGGTTTTCCATTTAGCCAAAACCATTTGTTGGAGAAGAAGGCGACTTTCAGGCCAACAGCTCATCTCTCGGCTTCATTAATATTTAAATGATGCTCTCATTTTTTTAAACTTTGGTTCCGTCTGATTTGCTCTCTGTTTCATTGGCACTTTTGGCCGTCATGTCGGGGGAGGCCGAGTAGCAGCAGCAGGAGGAGGAGCGTGGCAGACCGGCATCCAGACACGCATGCGTCTGCTGCGTTGGCATAGTTACCACACATCTCAAATGTGTGAGGGAGATCCACTTTATACTTTTGAGAAAAAGGAGACAATCATTTTTTCATATAATTATAAGAGGAGGTCAGCACGAGTTGTCTTCTTCCTCCTCTGCCTGTGATGTGCTATTTGCATGTTTCTCTCCAGCCCACATGCAGTTCAAAGGTCGGAGAAATCTTTCTCGTCATGTTTATTCGCTTTTATTTGAAGGAAATAAAATCTCTTCGCCGCCTCTCGCAGCTGTGATCCCACGTCGTGATGCATTCACCGCCAGTTAAACCAAAAATAATAAAGATGACTAAAGGTCACGGCTGCACCAGAAGCATTAGCACTGTAGCAAACTCGCTGATAATGAGGGAATTATTCCGAGCAGGCTGGCGGTTATAAGCAGGCCCTTCCCTCCCTTCTGTGCTCTCTAATTCTACACTTCTCCATTACCGGCAGAATGCAAACTCTGCTATCGCTGGTAAATAACACAAGCTGCTGCTGCCGCTAACAGATGCAGCTCTGGAGAACTCGCTAATTCATTTCAGTTTTTTGGCCTAAGCGTCGCCTATTGTAACTCGATCGGGCGCGATGGTTCTCGATACAAATGATCGATCAATTGAGGGCTTACGAAAACGTTCATTTGGCGAGCGCGGGTGAGAAATGATGATGCGCGGCTGCTGCATCATCTATTTCGACGTGCACCTACACAGACATGAACACGCGTGCAAAAGTCATTTGTGCCGAGCTAATGTATGCGCCACATCACTTACAGATGGATCGCTGTCAACCGTCCGCGGTGGAGCTGGGATGTAATCGCACACATCCATCACAGCCGAGCATTTCAGTTTAACTTTGCATGAGGCAATTAACTGTGGGGCTATTAGCTGTGTTTATTTAAAACACACACATTAGCACAACCACCGTTCTTTCTGTATTTGTTTAAAAATTTTGTTTGCTAAAACGCGTCTCCTATGTTGCTTGTAGCGTAGCAGTCGGCACAAAACATACAGAAATTGTGCAAATCACATATGCTTTAAAAAAAAAAATGATGTTACTTCTGGAGACGGATTCATCTGTTGAGTGAATACTGGTTTGCACAAATGTCTGAGGGAATAGGCAAACACGAGTCGATCACTGTGGAGTCGTGTAGAGCATGTGACGTTATTCTTTTTGTTCTTCTGTGTTAATATCTCAGCCCGCTCATGGCTTCTCCTCCCCTCTATCTTTCTCTCATTTCCTTTTTGCTGTTTTTTTTTTTTCTCGTTTCCCCTTCCCGACAGAAGGAAAAAGTCATTTCGAGGAGCCGAACACAAGCCAGTCAGAATGAGGCAATTATGCCCCTTGCTGGAAGGGTTATTATGCGTGATGCCCCATAATTCTCCTCTACAGTTTTCATCATGAATGGCATGTGCATGAAGTCTCTGGAGTATATACGTGGGGAAGGAAACCTCTTTGTATGAAGATCACCAGCTTCAGCGTTGGTTCCTAAACACACACACACACACACACACACACACACACACACACACACACACACAGCACTGATTGGTAAAGATGATGCAGTCTTAATGTGATTATTTATAGCCATGTATTCTGGTGTGACATGATAATGAAGACAATAGACAGCGTTTGATTGGTTTCTTAACTACAGCTTGCTGTGTAAGTTATGTATTTGTGAGTTAAGGTAGATGGTGATACGGTTCTCGTGTGTGTGTGTGTGTGTGTGTGTGTGTGTATGTGAGACCATGACCCAGATCAAAACAATGCGACTTGAAAGGGATTGGGAAAAGATGCAGATGGATTGAGGAGCAGCGATGTGTGTGGGTGGCCCCTGACACGGTCCTCCTTTTAATCCCGACATTTAAATCCCCGTCAATCCAACACAAAAGCCGGCTACTTAAACCGAGCAGACAGGCATCCACCAAATGTCATTGTTCACCCTCAACCAATGTGTCGAGGTGAACACTCGCACAAACATGACGTGGGCGAACTCGGTGCACCGTGTTACATTCTGGCCAGTTATCGCTGTGCGGCTCTCGCGCTCTCCGGAAAACACCTTTTAATCGCCTGCCACGTTCGACCGGGCGCCGCCTCCTGCCTCGCAGATGATCGAGACCGGCTTTTGTTGTCCTGTGTGGCGTCGCTTGGCTAACCGCTAACGAAACTACGCACAATCCCAAAACACAGGCGTGTCTTCATATGGCGGCGAGAGTTCCTCCGTCACCTGGCTCCCTTTTCCTCTCAGCGGCTCCGCTGTTATCTCCAGCCACCAGGGTGGACTGGGATTGACCTCTCGCTCAGCCCGTCTCAATGAAAAGCTTTTTCAATCCGACGAAAGGTTTCCTCCCGCTGACGCGTTGCTCGGCCCGGCACCTTTCGCTTTGCCGTCGCGATGGATCGTGAGCAAAGTGGTTTTAACCAATGAAAAAACATGTCAATCACTCGCGCCTTCCAATGCGTCCGGTAATGGTGCTTATCTGACCACTTGCCCGAAACCAAATCGAGTTGTGAAATCTACTCTTAAGCCCTGACATCTAGTCAATTCAGCTTTGAATCTTTGTGGATGTGGAACAAGGAAGAAGCATTCATTCTCCCCGCTGCTTTCCAAGGTGGTCCTAATCGCATCTCTCAGTAGATCTTTTAAGTGTAATGTCACCTTGCAATGGTTAAGTGAGTGAACAGAAAGGACAAACATACCCACTCGTGTGTTTCTAACACGCATACCCACACACATACACACTGTATAGGCGTGTAATACAAACTGAACTCCAGCCACCTTTGACCTCCCCCTCCCCCGCCCGCCATACAAAGTGGCCAAATGGCGACAATAATATTGACCCTCTGCTTAAGAAAGCAGTGGTGCTTATTGCTTTCACTGGTTTCTGTTACTGGGAATCCTGGTGTGTAGGCGTGTGCGTTGGGGTG
Organism: Apeltes quadracus; assembly: GCA_021346845.1. Taxonomy (NCBI): domain Eukaryota; kingdom Metazoa; phylum Chordata; class Actinopteri; order Perciformes; family Gasterosteidae; genus Apeltes; species Apeltes quadracus. Next base: position 10,740,217 of record CM037932.1, on the reverse strand, counting down.
TGTGTATGGTACATAAAAATAGAATAAAGAAAGGTCTACGTTCTGTTGGGGGCAACAGTGCTGTGAATGTGTTAATTATTATTATGTGTGTGTGTGTGTGTGTGTGTGTGTGTGTGGACAGTTATCTACCTTTCCGACATTGGCTCTCATTACAACAGTGGTGGGTGGCACCTCAAACGGGACACTTTGGATGGTCAGGCTTTAAATGAAGCTAAAAATCTGTTTTAAAACCCTCTGGACTGCAAAGTGTGCGATTGCACTGATCGAGACGTCACAGAATAGTGTGCGTTTTTATTGTTGTCCCGGTCCCCATTGGTTGGACGGACGCAGTCGTGCACGAATACGTGTGAACTAGCTTCTCGTAGTCCTTCAGAAAGGACAAAGGAGCCATAACGTCTCCTGCCTGCCCCCCGCAGGCCTCCGGCCGAATCAATCACTTCTTTGTCTTTGTCCCTACATGGCCTGACATGTTTCACTATATCGTAATCATATGTGTTAGTCTTCATCGATGGCTTCTCCTCACTGTGTGAGCGTAATATGTGGTAGTCCTTGAGAAGGGTAGAGGGGCCATAAACCTTGGCTTCATCCAGGCGCTGAGAAATCAGCAATCAGCCAAACCGGCCTTATATGTGATAAGTGATAAGACGTCATTTGTAGATTACAGCACATCAGTCTACGCAGACGGTCAACAGAGCTCCTTCTATTACACGTGCAAACTGGACGTACCAGTAGGATTCAGTGATATACAACTCACAAGCTAATATCCTTAGCATTCATCTATCTGGGGAATGAATATCCCGCTCTGAGTTTTTGATGGGGTAAAAGGCATTATGAAAGATCAAATAATAACCATGAAAGTGTGTGTGTGTGTGTGTGTGTGTGTGTGCGCGCGCGCGCGCGCGCAGTCCCGGGCCGTCATTGCTCTCAAATCTTGTTCGGCAGTAAATGTTAATGCCGATTTATGATTGTGTGAGATGTGATTCCAGTGAATCATCCTTCAGAATGCTGCTGACCTCCGTCACCTCCACCCGTGAGTCACTCTCTTTTACACACGCCGCCGCACAACACTGCAAAAACACACAGACTTAAAATACAACCGTTGATGCTACACACACACACACACACGCGCATGCATGCTTGCAGACGGGTAACACCGTGTTAACCGTGTGGCACATTTTCAATGGGTTGGTATTGTTCCATTAGTCTGATTGCTTACAACCCGCCACACATGATGGTTAGAAACTATAAAATCCGAATAGAGCGAAACTCAATCAAATTATTTATATATTTTTTTATTTTTATTTAATTACTTGATTTTAATGTTGTTCATTTTCTGAGACAAATGGCACGAGGAGATTGTTTCACTTCACGTAGATACATGAAGAAAATGCACGTAGAAAGCGGCACACAAAAATCTACTTTTGCTTACACACACGCACACACACACACACACACTCTTCAAAAGCAGTGGAGTAGAATAATGGACAAGGCGATGGAATAGTGGGCAGATTTTATCATTCACGCTCTCTTAACCAGCATCCATCTGCTAAACGCACGCATTCTTGTCACTGTGTTTGTCGTTGTGTGTGGTTGTGTGTTTTTGTACGGCTGCACACACACACACACACACACAAATGAACAGATCAGTCTAATTCCTTTGAGGCTTGGACGAACACTCATCACATTAAACAGGCTGATGCAGTTAATTCATCGGCCCAGAGTAAGTCAAGCGCTTTCTTTTGTTGTTGTCTTGCCTCTCGGTCGCTAATTAATCGAAAATAGAAAACAAAAGAATACACTGCTACTATTTCCATTAGAACAACTAAAGAGTGTTCGCTATTTTTGAGGGAAAGGGAAACAAATTGCATGTTAGTTTAATGTACTTTATTGAAATAATTGTTATAACAGGCCTTCCTCAAGTACAGCGGAAAAGCCAAGTGACCCGTTGACCTTTACAGATATGGAAGGGAAGAAGATGCTGTGATCCGACCTTAGTTGTAGAGCTCCTTCTTACCTTCTCCTCCCTCTCCACTCTGTTATCCTCCCTCGACTCACCCACCATGTCCTCTCTTCAGACTGTGTCCCGCCTGTTTGCGCTGCCTCACGAATTGGTTCTCCTTATGCCTCCCCTCTCTGTCTCTGCTCTCAAAGTACACACAAACACCTCTTTGTCCTCCTTTGTCTCTCTCTGTCTGTCTGTCTCTCTGTGTCTTGAGTCCTCTTCTAGTATTTAGTAAAATCTTGACCTCCACTCGTCCTGTAGCCCCCTTGCCCTCGGCTTCCTTTCACCCTTTCTCTAATGAAGCCAATCATTTCTGAGTCACACCTCAAGAGTGCACACCTATATGTGTGTGTGTGTGTGTGTGTGTGTGTGTGTGTGTGGACGGACGTGGACTCTTCATTTGTCGAAGGCACATACGGACGTGATCCAGACCCAGAACGTACGTTAACCCGGGAAGGGGGGTTAATGGAGTAATGGCGCTTGCGTGAGGTGGAGAGTGCACCAGGATTGAGGAGGAGGAGGAGGAGGAAACAGAACGCCAGAGAGACGGATCAGCGTGATTTGAGTGTAGACACGGGAGAGGGTTGCGGGTGGGTTGCGGGGGCGGGGGGGGGCGGGGGGCGCGGGCGGGGATTTAATTGCTGGAGTGAATAAAAAGACATAGGGAGCCTTGGTAATGAAAGAATCGCGGTGGAGACGGTGAGTTAAGACAAATGGCGGGTTAATGGCGCCAGGGCGTGAGGCGGGCACGAGGTCCCAGCATGAGGCGGCCATCCGGCTGGATGTGGACGATTGATTCTAAGTGATAGGGGAGGGGTTAACGGAGGGATCGAAATGAAACACCGAGAGGGAAAGGGAAAGGGTTAATTATGAATATAATAAACCGTGATGCCTTTACTCTTTATAGACCTTGGGTCTTAATTAAGAAAACACAGCTGCACCTGGGGCCCAGCTAGAAGAGACCATAGTGTGTGTGTGTGTGTGTGTGTGTTACTAATTGTTATTGTTATGAAGTCCACCTCCTCGTACATTCATCATGCTGATGAATTATCTTAATGAAGTACCTGAGCTGGGGGTTTGTTCGCGATGGACTAACTAGATAACGCATGACTTAACGTTGGTCCGTCATGTGCTTGTGTACATCGAGGGTTAAGGACAAAGTGATTTAAAAAATAAAGCAATCAAGGTAATGAATAGCACCTCACATATTGCCTTTTTCGTATTACTATTATTATTATTGTTATTATTTCTCTCTCCATAAAACAATGTTGCCCAAAGCTAACAAACTGGTGGGAGTTATTTGGTTTAGCATTTATTTCAGTCAGAAGGATTTGTTAAAATACTTTATATAAAAATGTTATGTAATGTAAAATATTGAGTAAGTATAAAATAATGAAATATTAAAATGTATAAATATATATTCAATTTAATGTGTCATTTCATTCACCGTGGCCATCAAGTCAATCAAGTAACATGACTATTCTTTTTTTTCTATTTCTTTTTTTGACCTACGTCCAAATTAGTTGAATGAATCTAATATGAACAAAAAGTGTTTGACAGAATCTTAAATGAGCTTCTTTTCACAAGCTCGATGGCAAAGAGCTGGCGGCTCCTGAAAGCAAGATGAGAACAATTGGTGTGTGTCTAGTACCGCGTAGGGATTGTGCGGCAGAGATCTTGCTGGGCGAAAAAACGGCTTTCGAATCCTTCCACACGTACAATCTGAGGACCTGCGGCTCCGTCTGCGGCTCCGTCTAATGACTTTGAAGTCTTTTGAAGGTAGTCTGCGTTTCTCTGCAGCAACAGGACCTTTCCACCTGAGAACTGCCCCGGCTCGCCTGGAGCTTCCGACAGAGAATTTAGCGGCCCGTTGGCGATGTGCGTTGAAGTGGGTTGCTCCCCTTTTTACACCTCGTTTAGTGTCCAGGCAGGATTTGATTCACGGTCTCATGAATAGCAGATATGATCTTTTTAGGAAGACTAATGTAATCACTCGGTGTGGGCTTTGAGCTTTACTCTTCACCTCAATCACAGAGATGTTCGAAGGACCACCTCTCATCTCACCCCTTTGGAAGCAGAGAGAAGTGGTAGATGTGTGTGTGTGTGTGTGTGTGTGTGTTTCCATCACAGACCCACAAAGCTACCAGCAGTTAGCAGAAAGATTTACATACATTGACAGAGTAATGCGCTGGGCGGTGAGAGCTTTATAAAGAGTGAACCTGTTCCTGACTGTGTGAGTGATGATAACAGACTCATTTAATTGCCTAAGCCCCCCCATCCCCCTCTCCCCCTCACACACACACACACACACACAGAAAGATCATCAGTTCTCTGTGTGGGCGTCGCATCATTTCTGTGATTCTGGAGTGGGTGGAGGTAAGACACCATAGGAGAAATGAAGAGGGAAGAATCTGTGAGAAGTGGAGCTAAAAGCTTTTTAGCTAATAAACGTCTACTTAAGCTAATGTCCATCAGCTTGATAGTACTTTGAGACAAAATCACTTGTTTTTTCGGTTAATTTCAGGTTGTCCCTAACCCTCTTTCCACCACCAGGACTCGCGGTTAGCTGTAAGACACGACGTAGGATCCTTCGGTCATTGTGTATGCTGTTGTTCTGACCGCCAGACAGCTTTTAAAGTTCACGTGTTGTTACAACTGGACTCATTCCGCTAGAACCGGGCACGGCTCCCTGTTGTTGTCTAAGAGACCTCAAAGGTCAGAAGGAAAAGGTGAGACACCTCCTACATAATAAAACACGGCAATAATGCATTGTACATCCCCGTCTGCTCCTGTAGTAACAAAGAATGCATGTGGAACGTTTTCACAGGGCTGGAAATGTCAATAATGTGACAACAATACATTCCACAATATATGACAACCTCTTCTCGCTGGCGCTGCGCGATGAGTTGTGTGTGAAATGATCAAAGAGCCAAAAACATCGACATGACACGATCACAGAGCGTTGTCTGAAACATCGACGTTTGATAACGATAAAATGTACAATTGCAAGCTGTAACGGACTCACTGGAACCATTCGCACCTCCACCAACTCCTGTGAAACATAACGGACCCCCTGATGCAATGTCCCTGTCAAGAAGACGTCACTGTGAACCAAATCACGTTGAATCAGGCACGCGGGTCCAAACCGAGAAAAAACCCGCGACGAGGCCGCTTCTAGAAGATTTATGAACAAGGAAATATTTAAATAAAGGCTTTTCCCGTAACGTCGGCAGTCCCCGATACACCTGCAAGTAGGTGTGATGCCATTGAATCTCTTAATTATTGTGTGTTACCGTGCGTGTGCTGAATTGATCAAGGTTCTGGACCGTCAGCTGAAAGTCATCACTGCGACACGTTGGGCCCGAGATAATCTGCATCAAAACATTCTCTGTGTGTGTGTGTGTGTGTGTGTGTGTGTCCTAATCAGTCACATCTGACAGACAGCAAATCCCACTTGAAAAGCCACTCAGACACCCATTGTTATGTGGAGAGCCAATTGAATGAGATAAGATGCTGGAAAGAAAGGAGCGGAGGAAAGGCTGGATAGACAAGCTACAAAATGGGGAGGGTGAGGGGGGGGGGGGGGGGCTGTGGAAGAGACCTCACCGGCCCCTGTTTTTTACACCGACTACCTTCTAAAGGCTGCGCACGCCGCTCTAACATCGGCGGATCATTAACACGTTGGACCACGATGCAATTGCGTGCGGCTTTGATCCACTTCCTCCATCCCGCTCCGTCTCCTCCGGTCAGCGGGCCCCCCACGTCGCCCCCTCCCCCCGGCTCATATCGGGTCCATCTGTGCCACTGTGTGTCTCCATAATGCCGGTCCATATGGCCGGGTGGGGTCTCCACGCGGCCTGGTGGCGCTCTCGCACACTTTTGCACTTCGGCAGTTTAAAGTGTTCCTGATTTCTCTCTCGCAGTTACACTATGTAACATCTCCTCCTCTCCTTCCATTTTACGGCTCTGCTTCTTAAACATCAGTATTTCTGTCCCCTTCATGTTTTTTTTTCACACTGCGGATCAATGGAGGGTCTGCACACACACACACACACACAGACACTTCCAACTGCTGAGCAAGTACATTTCATTCATCCATATTCTCCTTTTGGAGATAATGCCATCCTGGTTATGGATCACCATGGCGATGGATCGATTGCAGCGGGGAAGTCACAGTCAGAGAGTGTGTGTGTGTGTGTGTGTGTGTGTGTGTGTGTGTGTGAACATTTTATATACATGTAGCTGTATGTGAATGCTTAAACAGGGTATTTGTATCCCTTTGTGGGAAGTGTTTTTTTTTTTATACCCGTGCATTGATTGATTGTTGTTTCACTCCAGAGATCATGGGAGCTGAAAACAAGTCGGAGAGAGAGAAAGATGAAAAACCAACAGAATAAGGAATTAGGAGCAAGGGGAGCAGGAGCGTATCAGATTCACGTGTTAATCGATGAGCTCTTTTGTTGCTTCGTGGGTGTTTCCAATAGAGCAAAGTGCTGCAACATGATGATCTACATCTGCTGATTTGTAAGCAGCCGCTACAACTCTGAGGGGACACGGGGACAGCCGGGGGTCACAGGAGGCAAAGCCGAGAGGGAAACAATAAGGAGCTGAGAGAGGAAGCATGCCCACGAGGAGAGGAGGCAACTAGGGGAGAGGAAGCCAAGGAGGGGAGGCAAAGTGACGCCGGGGGGGGCAAAAGCGATTTGCTGATGAGAGACTAAAAGGCCAACTTGTACACCGCCTCGGGGGTCATTCAAATTCTCTTTGTGATCCGCGCAATTATTTTTTTCGGCGACACACAGAAATGTGCAGAGCTTTTTGTAAAGTTACTTCTCAAGCTAGCTTCTTCCTCTCCGCTCAGTGTCCTCATCGGGAAAGATTGTATTATTTACAAAAGAGGGGGGAGGGGAGTGGGGGGGTTCGAGAGGACGGATGGCGTTTAGAACGCGCAAAATATAAACCACGGGGCCCCCGATCCATCGGCACGGAGACACACGCAGGTACACTAAGACGGAAAATGACGGAGTCATTGAATGACTCTCCTCCTTCTCCTAAACAGTTCTTTTGTCAGGACAGAAAGACATAAACTACACAATAACAGGCTGTGGGGGTGCGGAGAAATGCAGCTTCTGTAGTGTTGAGCTAGGTGGTGCTGTCAGTCTACCCACTGTCAGTGTGTGTGTGTGTGTGTGTGTGTGTGAGTGTGAGATTAAAGTTGTTACAGCAGGTAAAGTTTCTTTTTTTTTAATAATCATGCCCCATTAATAACGTTCCTTCTTAATGAAGAAGCAACACAAAAAGAGAAAACAAGAATAGTTGTTGTTATTAACGCACCATCTCAGCTCTTTATCCTGGAATGTATCACACTCAAAACCATTTGAGCCTGTGATAATAAAAACCCTAAAAGACGGCTTGTCCAGGCTCTCCGTAGAACCACACACACACACACACAGTCCACATGTGATGGACAGGTGTGGCCACCTCCGCTTTGGTGATGGAGTGCTCATTGCTGAAGAATATGCTGACTTCAGAAGGTGCCAAAGTAACAACATGCACCTGAATATCATAGATTTATTCATGGTAAGTGGACATGAGTGGAAATCAAAGCTCAGTGCCGCACAGAGAGCTGCAGCATATTTACAGATTGTTTTATGTGTGTGTGTGTGTGTGCGCTTGTGTGTCTGTCCACTGGCTGTGTGCTCATGCATTTGGCTGATTGTAGCATTTTATCGATCCACTCCAGGGCAATCAATCGGGCCCTAATCGACCCGATTATACAGGGTATGATGTGAAAAGGGATGTGTGTGTGCGTGCGTATCGCTGCCATGTTGGGCACTTAAATCCTGAACTGCGATTAATCTACCCATTTAAATATTGTGCGCTCTTTCAATTTTAATAAAAGGAAGGGAACCAACGCTGCATTTCTGCTCCCCCCCCCCACTACTCTCACTGACGCGCACACACACACACTTTTGTAGATGCTGAGCAGTGCACATGCCACTGTGTATAATGGTGTATATCATTTGAATTTCCTTTTGCCCCCATAAAATCAATGGCACAGTCGTTGCTGTTGGCGAGCTGCTCATGTTTAACGTTTTTGAGCCGTAGTCAATTAATGTTGATTACCTGACTTTGCTGAACTTCAAAATACCACCGTAGGCATTTCTGTGGCAGTCGCATTGGCAAATCAAGGATGCCGATATTATGTCTTTTTCATCGCTCAGAAACTATGGCGGTCTATTGAGTGTGAACAAACGATCCCGGGTTTAACTGACCCCGCCCGTTCATGTCGCATGGTGCACGCGGTGGATTGTCCGCAGTTGGTCGAACATAAACGTCCCCGTTCCACCCGCTCCGCTCACCCGCTCGGGTGTTTCCACCTAATGGATGTGAACAGTCTGCGCTTGATTGACATCTCATCCGCACCGTTGAGTTTCACCAGCTCGGGTCATTCTCAGTTTAGCTCCGCCCACCTGCAGCCTGAGTAGATGTCCATTTAGCCTGACTAATTGAAACAACCATGCGGGTGTTATAGAAGCTCGCTTTCTCTTTGATCACATGTGTTTTAGTGGGGGGGGGGATACTTATTTTATGGGCACTACACAAATTGAATGACATGTGATGTGTCACATACTCTATTTTCTTCCTTCACAGTATTGTGGACGTGCCCTCATGGATGTAGTCATTTTCGAGAAGCAAGTAATTTAGATTTTTAAATCTAGTCTCCAGTTCAGTTGTTACCCTGAAAAGCTCCTCCACTAACGATGCACAGCGGCCCCGCGTCCGTCCGTTTCCTCCGGCTCTCTCACTCTTTAACAGGCTCCCGGCGATGCTCCTGAGAAACAGCGCGTCCCCCGACGTGTCGGCATGGACCTGTTTCATTTGGGCTTGTTGGCTCAAGTCTCCCGACAGGCGCGCGCCCCACACCAGACGACCTCCTTGCGGGTTTTTCCGTGGGCTCCGTTCTCAGGGATCGCTCAAGTGGTTAGACTGTGTGGGTCAAAGGTCAACGTCCCTGTGAATTCATAAAACTCCACGGATCAATAAATCGCACTCTAGTTGTGACAACTTCACACAAATGTCTGATAAGATACGCTGATGCAGATGTGGACTGCCAATGGTTTGCTGAACAGCCGTCAGGTGACGGAGGTGCACTATTGCGCAATAACTGAGTGCCGTGAGTGGGGACGTCTTGACCCCGTTGAAGTGTCCTTAAGCCGGGCGCTCCGACCGCGGCATTACCCTTCACGGTTTTCTATTTGTCTTTCACTTGAACGGATAACGAGCCCAAATAAAGACGAAATGAAGCCTCGTTCCTCGCTGTGGCAGATGGATGAAGGGACGTTTCACACGAGCTTGTCAGCGTCGCGATCAAAGCGAAACGTGTGTTTCGACAGAAGGGGGAAAAAAAAAGTTTCTGTTAGTCTGCTGACGCTGTTGACAGGATAGCTGACGAGAAGGTTAAATGCCACATGATATTAACACGGAGATGACTCGTTTGAGTAATGAGTCCGTCTCCTCGGCTTCCTGTGCGACGCTCGTCCTGACGGGAGAGGAGGGTCGTGGTGGAGGAGGGACGGGGACGGAGCGACTTTTCATTTTGCTGAAAGTGGACACATCATTGCACTCTCGCTTGACACGGTGCTTCAGGTTTGCGTTTTTGCCCTGACATTTTTTACAGCAGAGCACATCTGTCAGTGCCCCTCATTATTATTTGTATTATTATTATTCCTCTGCTCCTGTCCGTCACTCTCTCCATGTCCATTTCTCTGCTTTTTTTTGTCCACGAGCTTTGTCTCCTTCTTCTGCAGTCTCACCCCTCTCTCTGTCCCTCCCCCTCTCTCCCTCCTAGTCAGGGTACCAGGATGCAGGGTGTCATTTTGTTTGGCAGGTCTTTGAGTCTCCCGGCAAAGGGAACAGAGGAAAAGTCTGATCTCTCGTCGGTCTGTCCGTTCTTTGCAAGACTATGTTGAATTTGTCGACCATTTTTCTAGCTGTCACTCTTTCAGATGTTGTTCTCTACACTATACTACCTGTGTGTGTGTGTGTTTTAGCCTTGTCCCTTCTGTAACAGACACACATTTACTGAAACTCACTAGGAGCACGTGGTATTTTTTTACACCCACGCGGCTTGACAGAAAGGTCATAAACACTATAAGTAGTAGCAGCAAATTAAAAGTGCTCTGCCTGCACACGTGTACGGGCTGAGCTAGAAGAGGAGGAAGGAGAGAAGGAGATGACAGGTGATGAGAGGGGAAGAGGCGTCGTTTGTGAAAGATGTGTGTTGGATGGATAAGAATGTGCGAGAGATCCTTTGGGCCGAACACTCAGTGAGACATGGAAAAGGGGGGTAGGGGGTGTAAGATAGGTGTGATATTGTATAACTTTATATTATTCTTCTCTCTCCTTCTGCGAAAGAAGGAGCCCGTAGCAGGTCAAATCACACTCAGAAGTGCACGCGCAGAAAGAAACGCTCTCCCTGTGACAGAAATGCGGCAGATCAAGGAGCAGAGAATAAGTGCCTGGACTCCCGGTTCCCCCGCGACGAGTGCTGCAGGGCCTGCAGGTGCGACGAGTGAGACGAGCATCTTGACTCTTGGCAAGAGAGCCAGACGTTCTCTGGTGCTTCCCTATTTCATCGAAAGCCCAAGGAAGTAAAAATATGCTTTAATCATCAGGTTGACCCTCGAAAAAAGAAAGATGCTGTCGCTGGACTCCTCTGTAGCAGCACCTGCCTCCCGAGCTTTTAGTCGGAAATGTTTGCACTGCTTTGCTCTTACATTTTCATATTGTTGGCATCGTTGTTTTTTTGCTTTCTTGTGCAGAAGAGCCAGCCAGAAAACAACATGGGCAGTGACTCCCCTCGGTGTGTGTTTGTGTGTACTAGTAGGCACACTTTCACATGGTTTAGGTGTGTATAGCGTGCGTGTGTGCGCTCATGTCTGTGTGAGTGAGAGAGCACGTTGCACACTTTTGGGTTCCGATGCAGCAGGAAGCCTCTGGCGTTACTAGCAAAGTCCCTTTTCTTTGCTCTTGGTCGCTATACGCATGAAGCACACACACAAACCCACACGGGTCTATTCAGGTTTGGATGTGGAGGCCCCCTAGAACGCCCTAGTGCCATGTTAGGCTAAACGCACACTCAGTGCAATACTCAATAGACGGGGATTCCACTATATACCACAGTTTGAGCTGGCAAAACTGTGTCCAGTGGTGTCACACACACACACACACATGTAAATGCAGAGCGGTGAGACGTGCGTGGAGGCAGTCGTCACACGGTTCACACACACTCACTGTCGCAGGCATGCTGGGCTCCTTGGACGTCCTTTATAGCGTCCTCATCCATAAGGTAACAAATGTGTTAAGGAAAAACACATTTTTATTTGTATTATTTTCAGTGCGCTCAATTTGTTTTTGTATCATTTTTTTTTATATAGCTCAGATTGTTCATTTGCATTGTACTGTGTCATGCATTTAAGTGAAGGCAATTAGGCGCACTGGAGTGGCTTTACTTTGAGTGTGAGTGGAGAGCAGGTAAGAATCTCAAAACAGAATTCCTGCTGCTCCACTTGGATCAAAACTCTTTTCATATTGGATGAAACGAAATGGAAGAAATGAGAACAAATAACCAGCTTCAGATTTTGTCTTTTATCTTTCTGTCACTTCTTTTTAGCTGATGGCCGTGTATGACGAGCAGGAAGCCCAGCACAGGGGCGTGGCTAACACAAGGCCGGCCCCCAGCCCCGACCTCCACCAATCGGAGCTCTCGGTCTTCCAGTCGGTCGCAGGGGGAGAGATCGAAGTCAACTCCTCGGCCCTCAAGTCCAGTGAGTTGCTGTTCTTTCATTTTCTGTATATTTATATTCGGAAGACTAAATCGAGTTTGACCATTTAGAGCTGGATTTGAAGATTACAGTGGTTGACATTTAGCTCTTTAAGTACTTTGTTTACAGAGATTTGTATAATTAAGAAAGTCATTTACAAAGACTGAATGTACTTGCTCTTTCCCTCGAACAATGAAGAGCAATTACCTTGACATTGGTTAGGCTTTTGTCATCAGATCACACTTCCAGTCCAAATTAGTTTGTTTTTTTCACATAACGACATGTTATTTTTCCTCCGAGCATCCAAATACTCAAAGTATTTCCAGTACTCCTCCTGCGGGGGAATCGTCTCGTACTGACACTTGGTCCAAATGCTGTCACAAAGCGCTCCTCTCGCTTAACAAAGAACACAAAGATCCTCCCTTCCGAGACGCAAACTTCTTCAGGTCGGTGCACAGACTGAAGACTGCCAGGCATCGTCGGTGACGGGTGGGGGTCACGTCCCGAGGCGCCAGTTTGGAGGGATGGATGGATGGAGGGAGGGAGGGTGGGAGGGCTAAAAATGAACAATCTGTAACTGGAAACATAAAGGGGAGGAAGACACGATAATGGCTCGGTGGGCGCTGTACATTCTATTTAGTACCCTGTGCCAGACGATAGCAACGACGTTAACTTTGAATTACAGTGCAGACAAAGGTCAGGACGCTACGGGCACATTGTGCAGGACGGTGATTACAGCGAGACGAGGACAGCTGACATGCTGTCAGCGCCGTCTGAGGGATGAAAGAGAGACGACAGGAAGCGGATGTGTAATGTCAGTGGGCGGGACCAGCTCCGGTGTCTGCTTACTGTAACGAGTGACAGACCCAGCGGAATGACCTTTCTCTCCCGGGTCCCTCTTTTTGCCTTCCTTTGTCCCTCTCCGTCTTACGTCGAGTCCGCCCGCAGGCGCCGTGGCCCGCGAGGGTGAGACTGCTCACCGCTGTCACGGTAACCCGTCCGTGCCCGCCCCCCCTCCCCACACCCCACTGTCAGCCAATCGCTCGGTTACGAATCGTAGACTCCGGATCGGCTCCGTCGTCTCCGTACCATCCATCAAGATGAGCACTTGACATTTAAAAATAATCTGTCAAGGTTGCTTTCAAAATGGCATTAATAGGCCCAACGAAGTGTGATGATGCTCATCAGTCTATTCTGAGCGGGATGTCGGCGTCGGCGAGTTTCTTTACTTTTCCGCCCTTGTTGTTCTTGACGATGCTATTTAAATGTCTTCACTCGGCTTGAAGGACGTAATGCGGTGGGCCGAGCTCAAGGACTCCCTCAACAAATCAGAAAACCCCAGCGCAATTTCGTACAGCAGATTAGTCTTGTGTTCCAACCCTCTTCTCGTAATGGATCTAATTTCACATATCACTTCTGTTACAGCAAAACGCATGTATCTCGCATCGATACTGCCAGCTCTGACATAATTGACATTTCGGCTGGTGTTACCTTCCTGAATGAAGGCGGCCCGGCGCTGTATGATCCAGACACCGTTAAGGCAGGAAGTTTAGTCTGTTCCAGCGCGGCTGCCTGTCAGCAGAGATTACTTGTAATGTGTGACTGTCGCGGTAGATTAGAGGCCACGCAGCTCTGGAGACTATCACTGTCAGTGTGAGAAGGTCACGCTCGAGGCCACTACCACCGTCTTGTGGTTTGCCTCCGACTGCAACCACTTGCTTCCTTCAACCACTTGCTTCCTCCTACCCCATGTGTCCTGCTCACTGCTCAGTCTTCTCCGTGTCCTCTTCTCTCTCTCTCTCTCTCTCTCTCTCTGTCGACTACTAGCTCACAGGAGGTTTCCCACTCGAGTCCCAGAAGGACTCCTACGGAATCGGTGTAACAGCGCTCCTTCACACCGGAGCGTCGGAGGGCTCAAGTGATGCATGATCAGCATTAGAGTGGGAAGGCAAGGCCGTTGATTTAAGGCCCCGGTCGAGTGGCGCACTCACCGGGACTCGTGCGGCCGCCGTAATTGTCATCCTGGCTCGAGTCTTGAGGGAAACTGTCAAGAGTCCGACGCTCTACATCATGAACATGAGTTGGGCCGCATCCGAGTGAGGAGCACACACGGGTGTAAGGAGTCGAATGGGTCGTGGGCTGAATCCCGCTCCGGTTTCAGGGTCCATCGATTGTTCACGCGGGCCTTCTGTCCGACTGTCGGGGCTTTGATTTGATTTAAAGGAGGCCATTGTTCCCTTCGCCTCGGCTCCTCCCTCCTCGTGCCTCCTCCTCCTCGCCTCGTCCGCCTTCAGCACATGAGTGGAGGAGACGAGGAAAGGAGTTGAGGATGTTGTAACTGGGAAATGAGAAAAGCCAGCGGCCCTTCATAGTATTATTTTATTACACTGTGTATGTGCGTGTGTGTGTGTGTGTGTGTGTGTGTGTGTATGTGTGTGATCTACTGACTGCATTCGGCCCATCTTGTAGAACAGCATTGATCCTGGAATGCCGATAGGCATGTTGACATAACAGTGCCACTGTTTGACCCCAGATGGTGGTTGTAAATTATGTTAATGTAGCGTGGGATGCAGACAGCACGTTCCCTCCCTCAGTGGAACATTTCTACCACATTATTTCTGGTTTCACGTCTTGTCAGGTCGGCATTGAGGAAGATGAGGTTTCGCAGCGATGTGTTTTAACTGCAATTATATTTAATGAAGGCTTCTTTAATTTTAATCTTTATTTTCATTGCACCTTGTGCAGCTTTTATCTTTTCTTTTGTTGGTCCCCTTATTGTTTTTTTTCTTTTCCTTCGACTGTGTCTCATTTTAGCGTCCTTTGTCCTCCGATCATGTGTCCGTTCTGCACGTCGGCTCTCTTTTAAAAAGATGAATTGATTAGGGCTCTGATGTAATCCATACCGGCCCCCCGGCCAGTCTTAAGAGCACCAAGGGCCCCTTTTGAGACGATCAATACATGACCCTACAAATATCATTTGGCATGTGTTCTGAGTAGTCTACTCCCCCACTCGTCCCCTCCACCCCCAGCACCACCTTTCTCATCTCACTCCCAGTGGAACTATAGCGGCTGCCGAGGCCGCGTTCCTAATGTAAATATGGATTGATGGGCCCATGAGCCGGGCTGGTGGATGTGCGGGTGGAGCAGCACGGCACACGCATCACGATAACACCTCCAGTGATGCAAGTTATTTATTTGGATGGCTTTCGTTGGTGTTGACTTTTCTTCCGTCTCGGGCAGAAGCAATGGCCTGGCGTGCGTCGTTCCTCGGCCTTCTGTGAGGCGCGATGATTTTACGCAGTGGGCCGATGAGATGCGGAGCGAGGAGAGGCCATCGGATGCTACTTAACATGCACGCGGAGATCCGCGAATCAGACGCCCGTTGGCCATTTGGACGCATGGGCGCCGGGGTGTTTCGCCGCCGGGACGTTAAATGAAGGGGTCGTCCATCAACTCCTCACAGACCTGACGTCACTGGCACATTGCAGCGACGCAGCGAAAAATTCATTTAGTCAACCTGAGAACATGAAAAAAATCTTCATCTCTCCTCTCTCTTTCTTCCTCCTCATCGCTCTGAGGCGCTCAGCGGCTCCCCTCTGTAGTGTGGCATGACGAGCTCCGGGTCTGTATCTTGTCATCGGCAAGATTATTATTAGACTTGAATTTAGCTGAACTATGACTCAAATCAAAATAGCTCGTGCTTTTCTTTTTTCTTAAGCATTTGCGTGAATCCGGGACTCCTGGCTGTTTATTTGTCTCGCTGCCGTGCGTCTGCAGGCTGTTCTGCACTATTCCAGGTGACTCTCAGTCGCAGCGTGTCAAACTGGACCGACGTGTGACGGGACACAGCACTACCGTTGGAGGTCACTCGTTGTTTTTCTCTGGCTGGAGCTGCCGCTGAGCTCATATTTGGTGCTGACGCCTGGTATAAACAGGGAAAGAAGAAGTGGCGTGGAACTTGTTCTGTAAACCCCCGCCAGTGGTTCTCCAGTGCACACAGACCTGCTTTATAAACACGCGCATCTCAAGAAGCAAGAAGGTCAAACTACCCCCGCCCCCCCCAAAAGAAACATTAAGAACAGGCCTCATTAGATTAAAAAAACACCCTTGTGTTGTTTTTGTCTACAGACACCCCGCTGTTGGTGAGGAGCAGCAGCGACTCGGCCCTCAGCCCCCAGCCGAAAGAGGCCGGACCCCCCCACGGCGAGGAGGCCGTCGGCACGGTAAGAGCCTGAGTCGAGCCATGAAGGCTTCACTAGTTCATGGCCTCAGTTTATAATGACTGTTCTCGGGTCCCTGAGAGGAGGGTTCTTTGTGGGGGTTTTGTGGCACCTGGTCGAGTGTTCGAGGCACCAACTTGGGGCCGAAGGAACAGAAGAACGAACTGACACATGGCAATGAAATTTTCCCATTCTCACCGGAGAAACCTTTCCTCTAGCGTCAAGAGGCTCACCAGGTTGCTAGGCAGCGCAAAATAGTTTTCTTCAATATCACCCAGTATTTTTTGTGTTATCAAGTCTTTCCTTTGGTTAAAAGTTGACAACCTTTTGTAAGATATTGACTGAGCATTATGGATTCTCGTGGATACTACTCTGCTATTGTGATCTAATGGGCAGATCGCCAGGAAGATTTGAATGCCCCCACGGCCTTTTCATCTCTCAAGTCTCCCAGTAACGCTCAGAGTGCAGCACGCTGGTAATGCAGCGTTTCCTGATTGATTTTTACTAACGATAAAAGTGTTTCATATTGGAAAGGCCACTGAGACATGAATAAAAATCTAAAGATCTAATTTGTAATCGAGGGCAGCCTCGATTACATACTGTACATCTATTCTACAGATTGGATGGTTTACCTCTCTTAACATAAAAGTGTAAATAAGTGAATTTACTAATGAAATAAACTAAGTACAAGTACTGATAAGCAGGTATGAAGTGACTTTCCCTGACATATGGCAGCAGTGTGTTTCTGTGTGTTGATATATGTGTAAAAAGGTCGGAGGTGAGCGGTGCCTGTGGCGTCCCCGTGCTCCGTCCGATGTGGACATGCTTTGTCCCGTCACGCCCCCCCCTAACGAAGACGGATGACTCTCTCTTCATCCTTCCTCCCTCTCTTCTTCAAAAGGGTGGAGGCCACACACTTTCTCCTCTGCTCCTTCTGCCGCCTCCTCTCGCCCTCCGTCACCTATCTGTCACCCATCTGTCACCCATCTCCCTTTCACACATCTCCTTCCTACATTCCACATCTTGGCCCAAACATTAACCACATTAGTATTTTGGGTCCAGCTTCTAAAGCCGGGGGCCCTGATGTTTAACTTTTGACCCGTGTGGTCCATTTTGTCTTTGCTGAAGGTAATTCATCTCAAACTGGGGAAGCAGTTGCTTCCTTTCATATCTAATTGATTCTACGGTTTATTAAGATGATTTTCTGCTTGCTGTGTGAAAACAAAGACAGAGCCTTGCATACGCCGCGGTGTTGTTATGATATTGTCTGTTTCATTTCCCTGTGGCCGGTTGGACTCGACAAATCCCTCTAGTTCACCGGTTAGAGGGACTCCTCGCCTGATTGGACTCTTGAGCCGTCCTCCCACGGGACTCCTCGCCGGACAAACATCCCTCGTAGAATAACCTGTTTACACGTGTCCCTGTCCCAGTCTAACCCGAGGCTGAACACGTGGCCGCCTCAGATAAGGCTGTTTATGAGGAAGATGCACAGGGAAGGACAGCGAGGGGAAGCCCGCTGATCATTGATGGCTCCCTAATATTCAGCATAAGCACGACAACACCGGCCTGGTTGCACCAGTCACTGATAAATAAACAAATAGATCTATTTAGTTGTATTCAGCCGGTGAAACAATCCACAGCAGGAGGAATGTAGATCATGCCGTTGTTGGCCCACCTTTCCACTCCTTACATCTTTGCTCCGGTTTCGCCGCACGCCATCAATCCCGCGGCTGTCAATATGAAATATCCCCGGGGCTCAGTTACCCGCTGGGGCTGTCCCTTCTCTCTTCATTAGGGTTCATGCTGGTTCCTCACGTTCTCCGTCTCGGTTTACACATAGCCGTACAGCTGTGGGGACTCTGTGACACCATCGGCATATATATACATATATATTGATGCTATTGATGACAGAGCTCAAGGCTCAGATCAGAACCTTCCTTCCTCCGGTTGGTAAATTGAACTTACTTAACTACTGCAACAAGTGTATGTGTGTACATCTCTTTTAGTCTCTTTTTTTTCTGTCAAATGATGGGCTTTTCTTTAGTAAGTAGCCATTATTCTGGAGTGAGGCCGATCCCGGACCCCTCCGCGCTGTGTCAGGACTCATTTTGTTACAACTACCGAGGCTCGCTGCAAATTTCCTCTTTTACATTTCACGCAGAAATTCGCCGTCATGTTGATGGTCGACATAGTGTACGATATAAAGCGTGACATCACTTTATCAACAGGTAGTTTCATTTAAGAATAGAGAAACGGCGTTCCCTCTGTGGCAAATCGTGCCTGCTCCCTCTCTCCTCTTCCTCGCATGTCGCCGTCTTTATTGGGTCTTTTTGGGCCTCCTTCACTCCCTCACAGGTCTGTCCTCTGCCCACCAGCCCTGGTTCAGAGGGAGCTAATGGCTCCGGGTAATTGTTCAAATTGTCACTTGGCCTTTTGGCGAGAGCGATGAGGGGAAGAAAGTACTCTTCTCGCAGTAATTCTGTCCTGCTTCTCTCTCCGTCTCCCCTCTCGCTCTCTGCCCTCCTGCTTTATTTTCATCTCAATCCGGCAAGATTTACTGGTGCAGCTCCTCCGTTCTAAATGCCAGGCACAAATGAGTACAGTACGCCGCGGAACCGCTGCGCCTTTCCCCCTCTTCTTTTCACCCGCACACACACACACACACACACGCACACGCACACACACACAGGGTTACCACTTCTTAATCAGGCTGGGAGTATTTGTTCCCGGGTAGAATACTCCTGGGACTAATAAGACAGCGGGGCCACTCATTTATGGTGCTACACCCGGGTGTGTTTGCACATGCGTGTTGGTCAGTGAAGCGATTTTGTAATCTGCCACGTGTGTATGTAAGCGTGGTTTTTATGTTTGTGCATTTCCCCCAGGGCCCACGGTTTGTGTACATCTAGAGAAGGGAACTAATATTCATGAGTATAAAGAATCCAGAGACCACACAGCGCTAACAGTAACGGCTCCTCATTAAAAGCTTCAACATGACATTATGACACGTTGTTATCGCCTCAGTCTAGGCTTAAATTTACCAACGATTACCTGCACGTATCAGTTTTAGCCATCGTTGTTCTAAACTACGACAATGATTTATTCAATTGTAAAATGAGATTTTTTGATGTGTGTGTATCTCTTATTTGGTGCTTATCCAAACACACATTCACTTATACAAGCATACCATATACAACACGTAAGCACAAACCCCCCCAGCATGCTTTGCATGAATTGATCATACTCGCAGGGAACACTTTGCTTGATTGGTTATTCAGTAATTAGCAATATCACTAATAGTTCCCTCATTTTATCCACTTTCAAGCAATTATTAGATTGGACCGAGGATACTAATAGCTTGCGGCCCGTTTAATATAATCGTAGTTATTCAGGATAGGATTATCCATCATTGAGTTAAAATGGAAATTCTGCTTCTCTGTTCTGCAGTTTTTTGGAAGGCCGCTAATGCTCACAAGTATCGATCGAGCTGTCCAAGGTCGGAGGACTGATGTGTTCATTGTTTTCACTACAGTTGTCCTCGAAATGTGTATATATATATATAACACATATGTCTTTCAATAGCTTGATTGAAGTTAGTTGGAGAAAGTCGTCTTAAGATGCTGTTCTCAGATCAAAAGTAGTTTAGATATCTCTAAATATGAATACATCTATAATATTGCAAAGTTAGCATGAATAATGAGACTCATTAATTTGTTCACGTTCATTTATTTGTTCTAAATTACCCTTTGATAAGTAACCTACATTGTTGGCCTTTTTAATTAATATATTGCTCTTCAGCAAGATGGAGACTACTGCAGTTATTAAATGAGACGTACAATTAAGCACCAAAGGCTTTCCAATTACCTTATGAGTGGCTATTGTTGTGACAAAGGGGTTAGGATAATTAATGTTACCTGTCATCCTCTCAGTAATTAGACTCACATGACAGCATCTGCAGCTAGGCCCGACTAATTGATTTCCAAGCCCCGAACCCCAAACATATGGCTGCAGTATCCGCGGCCTGTCACTCACTGCTGCGTCCCCCCCCTCTCCCCTCCGTCCCGCTCTCCTCCCCAGCCTCTCCCCTACATTCCTCCTTTCACCTCCACAGCTGCTGCTCCCCGAAGGCACCCGGACCTCCTCCACCCGCCGACGTTTCCCTCTCCCTCTTTCCTCCCCTCTCCCGTCCTCCGACAGGCTGTGGGAGGTCAGAGGTCAGAGGTCATGTTAAGAGTCCATTAGTGCCGACTGCTAACATTGAGCCTCATTGACCTGCGTGCGTAGGTCCGGCCGCGTGTGCTCGCACACACGCACACACGCGCGCGCGCCTACAACATGCAGGTTAAATGGTCAGCTTTGTAATTTTTTGCCAGATATTCTGATGGTAAGATCAGGACACGGTTCATGTATTTTATTCTCCGCGAAGCAAGCTCTGGGCAATTTGTGCTTTACATATATACGTGAAATAGTTTTTGATAGAGAGATACAAAATGAACTGAAATCAATCGTATGAAGTCAGCCAGAACCGAGACGCACCGCAGCAAGAACAATGGTTCATTAATTGGCTCTTGTGTTGCCATTTTTCTTCTTTTTTTTTTTTACCACAGCGATCACTCTTTCAAAAGTGAGCCTACAGAAATATGGATGTAGAAGGTTTGAACAGCAAAACAAACGTTTTTGTGATTATTAATCGCTCAATGCTGTGTGTCGCCAGCTAAAAGGGAGCGGGAGTTTATTTTTATGACAAAATATAAGAGAAATCATTTGATGTCCAAGTGATTCTTATTAATTATTATCTTTTTAAACAAACCAATTGGCTCTCTTTGGCAAACCCTTTTTTTTTTTTTTTTGAAATACTGGAACATCACCAGGTATTTGTGCAGCACTTTCAATCGAGCATTCTGATTGGCTGCTCGCTGATCTTAATAGGTTAATAGTTAACCTCAGGAACACGTTTGAGGATTTACCTGGATAAACCCTCCATGGTTTTAATTTGAAATACAGCAGCTAGTGGTAAAAGCAGCTGGCCGAGAGGTGACAGAAGGACGTCGGGTCTCTACTGACCAGTGAAATCAATACTTTTCCTCCGTGTTGGTCTAAAAACTGAAACCCATTAGCTAAATGTCCAAACATGCGGCGTGCCCCGGCGAGGCGTTATGCTTCCGGTCCGTTGTGTCCGACCGCATTGAGCTCGGCACATGTTCTCGACACGGTGTTAACTGTGGCAGTGAATGCATCGTTCCCAGAAGATGCTGTCACACGTCAGCTTTTAGATGATTAATCATCCCTTTACCGCTGGGCATGCGACCTCGTCGCCGTGGAGATCACCTCTGTGTGTCTTTGACATCAACACACGTCATTCACACACACACACACACACACACACACACACCCACGCAAGCCCTATGTCAGTGAATTAAGTAATTATTACAGCTCCCTTGGCTCACATTTACACTCTTCTTCTCACACCTCTCTCTCTCTCTCTCTCTCTTTTTCTTGGTCGCCATGCCAAGTGACATTGTTATTTATTACTGCTTGGCAACACTGTCTTATTACCTTCACATGTTAATTGCTGTTTGTACACCGTGCATCCATCAATTGAGCGGCTCCCTCACTCATCGCTTCACTTCACCAGCGTTCTTCTTTCCCTTTGTATGCGTTCTCCTGTCTCTCAAATGGCAAAGACTCCCACATTGGGTGAGGAGCATTTTAAACAGGTTCTTTATAACACTCATTCACAGCTTCACCTTCTTTTTTTAAACGTGTCAATCCCTTCGCGTGTCTCTCACTGTTCACTTTATCTCCCATTCACCTTCTGTCTTCCTTTTGTGTGGATGGAATGTGCCGTCGCAGCTTGTTCTGCTCTTCTGACAGGAAGATGTTCTGTGTGTTTTCTCTCCGCAGGCTGCGGTTCCTGCTGGGGAGAGGCAGGGGGGGTTCGACCGACCCCAGGGCCAACACACCTCCAACGGCAGGTCAGTGTGTGCGCCAGTTACGTTCAGGTAACGGTTAGGGTGGCTTGTTGAGTGTGCATGCTTATTGATGTTTGTGTGTGTGCGTGTGTGTGTCCTACTTTCTCTTCATTAAAACGGTGTCCTCACCCAGATCACGGCCTTCTGCAGTTATAGTTAGCATAAAGAAAGCCCCATCATTAGCCCGCTACAAAAGACAGAAACGGGGTCAGGGTCACACAGAAACACACATGCACACACACACACACACATGCACACATTCTCACAAAGCACGTAGACTTGTGTAGTCCTGCCTTTCCTGCACACAGCTACAAACACACTTGCAACAACATTTTTTTGGTTGAAACTTAACACAGAACACACATGCGTACGCTAATGAGGCCGGCTTAATGAAGTGGTACTGGTGTCTCCTGTGTGTGTGTGTGTGTGTGTGTGTGTGTGTGTTTATTTTGCCAGTGTGATTGGGGCACAGCTCAAACAGCCCTACACAGTGATGAGGGATGCTTAACATACCCATTGATATTCCTTCTTCATGTTATCCCCCTCCCCTCCCCTCCAGCTCATACCGCTTTCAACCGTATGGATGAAATGCTGATTTGTTTACAACATTTCTAATTGTTTGTGGTGTCTCTCCATCTCACTGGATGTGCACTGACACGTAACCCCGCAGATTCTTCCATCAGTCGCCCCGGCAAAAGTGGAAATGAGATTTCTATTTCTCTCATTTACGTCTCGTTACTGAAAGCTCTCTGTCTCCGACAAAAAAGGGTTGTCCTCTGATAAACGCACAAACCCCCACGTGTCCACACAACCCGACCAAGGTCAGTCTGTGTCAGCAGGGGACTAATGCCGCAGCGAGCGGGTCTCTTGTAAATCTGAGAGGCCGTCACGTCACCGAACAGTGTGCGTCTGACGCCATTAACCTCCCTTAATGGAAAGTGTGTTACTCTTTATTTCAAACGGGAGAGTCTGGGGATTTAAACCACAGTTAACTCATAAATACCTAACAACGAAATAACATGTAGTTAACCTGTGGAGCGCAGAGAAGGATGTCTGACCTCAGCCGGGGCTTTTTTAGCCTCTCTCCATAGCAACCAGCTGCCCAGACAGAGATCAGATAACACACACGCACACACACACACACACACACACACACACGCTCATCGGAGTGAATCAGAGAATTTTTCTCTTTTCCGTTTTTTAGTTTAACGGAGTCACATGGTACGCGACGGTTCAATGCAGTAGATCATTGCTTAAGACGCTAACATTTGCTTCATTTTCTCAAGAACATATTTTATTTATTTTTTGCGCACATCATCTCACGTTCATGCACTCGCGCGCGCAAACATCCCAGCTGTGAGTAATGTAAAAGTGATGTAATGGTTTTTGTAGTCGCCGGGAAACGATCCTTGAAATTGCAAAAATGTCCAAAATGAGAGAAGGAATGCGGCCATAAATATGGGAACAGCCAAACCTACGTTAAATATGAACGTGTGGGTGTAAAGCTGCACCCATAGAAGCAGTAATGGCTCATGGTAATTTTACCCACACAGCGGCGCGGCCACTGGGAAACTCATCACCAGTGTGCTTTCACACGCGCGTACAGATTTACTGTAGATTGGTTTATTGAAATAGCATCGTAGCTATTGTGCCATGTTTTTTTTTTTTTTTTCTGATGTAGTGATGCGTTGTAGAAGCTGAGGTAGCTTCTCTGGATGCTGAAGACCGACGGGACGTGAAAGGGTGAACAGATTATTAATAAAACGCGATTATTCCCCAACGAAACACGACACGTCAGTTAAAATAATAAACCTGTGAATGGGAATCTTATCGAATTCATTTGTGCCGATTAATTTTTCATCGTGAAGGTTTCACTCCCGCCATCTTCGGCACTGTGCATGTTAGAGAGCAGCTTAGAGAGAGAGAGGGAGAGGGGGAGATGACGAATAAGGAGAGGGTTGAGAGGGTGA
Organism: Apeltes quadracus; assembly: GCA_021346845.1. Classification (NCBI taxonomy): domain Eukaryota; kingdom Metazoa; phylum Chordata; class Actinopteri; order Perciformes; family Gasterosteidae; genus Apeltes; species Apeltes quadracus. The sequence goes on along the minus strand of CM037932.1, from coordinate 10,716,226 downwards.
ACTGCAGCGAGAGGGGGAGAGTGGTTTGGTAATGCACTTCCTCCCTTTTCTCTGTTATTTCTGCTCTTTCATAGCGGGGATCAGTGAAGTGGCAGGTGGATAAAGAGAGCACCTGCTCTCTTCATCTCTCTGCTGCTCTCCCTCTCTCTTTTTTTCTCATGTCTCACCCGTTTTGTCTGTGTCTCACCCCCACTTCATTCTTTTTTCTTACTTTTTTTTCCGCCTGTTGTACATCTCAAACAAAAAGTAAAAAAGGAAACACAAATGGATCTCAAGTGCTGTGTGTGTGCGTGAGTTAGAGATCAGAGGAACAACAACAGGAAAGGATGAAGGCTGGATGTTTTCCTTCCTCTCATATTAATGCTATTCATTAGCCGTGCCTCATTTATGCAGTGTCTCCTCCATCCTCAGTTTCACTGTATCTTCCTTGCAGACCTCCTTCCTTCTTACCTTATTCTTCCCCGTTCTCCCATTTTTTTCTTCTTATCTTTCCCCTATCCTGCCCATATGAATGGTAGCACCGCTTTGATGTCATTTTGTGCATTAATATCCTATAGAGCAGGAATCCTACGGACTTCCGAGCCCCTCTGACCTTTTATCTTTAGCATTGAGCTCAAAGCACCGAACGTGTCTTTGATATCCGCCGCCGCACATTAAGACGTTGTTGATGATTTAGTATGTCGCCTGAAATTGTCTTTTTTACCACCACGTATTCTTTCATCTCTTTCCTGATAACCTCCATCCTTGCCTGTCGCTTGTCCGTCTCTCCGTCCGCTGTCTCTTTTGTCCGAATCAACGCGAATCTGCTGAGTGACGATGAGGCACCTTCGGCTTTGAGTGTGTGCGAGGGACGGAGAGGGATAACTTGTTTTTGCACTTCGCACTTCGCACCCGCCCCCCCTCCCGCCTCCCCTCTGGAGTTCATCAGCAACTGTACAGTTATCGGCCCATGACTGTTTATATATAGTGAGAGAGAGGGATTTGGGGGGCGGGGGGGACTAAAGACTACAAAACTAAGTTGAGACCAACTCACTGTGAGAAAAAGAACGCAGGAAGCACGGCGAAGGTCAGGGGAGGATTAATGGCTGTGCTCTGATAGATAAACTAATCAAACAAACAAAGACTTCAACACACATTCAAACACAGACAGAATGTAAAGCAGACACACAGGAATAATCCAAAAGAGTGGGTGGGAGGGGGGAAGGGGGGAAGAGGGGAAGAGAGAGAGAGAGAGAAGGCCGCACTCATGTGCATACGAGAAGGGACCGGTGGAACCTTGTCGCGTTGTTATTGTGGGTCTTCCAGTTAATGTTGGAGAGAGTTAAAGATCCGGCCGTGGCTGGGTAATCATTACGTAGAGAACAGACGTCAAAGCGTTGCTTTATTCGCCCCATTGGCACCTGTGTGAACTAAAGCGTGTGTATGTGCGTTTAGCCTGACTAGAACAGTGGAGATCCTGGGAGACGACAGTCCGTTGGGAATCCACGTGGTTCCATACAGCTCCTCACTCAGTGGCCGGTAGGTTGTACACACACACACACTGATTAAAAGAGGCACACAACAGAGATCTATACAAGCCCTAATTCTACCCTTCAACCTCAGAAAGTATTGTCTGTTTACCAGCTATGGCACCTCCCACAGTTGTATTCTCGTAATCTTGTTATGAATTCACATGACATACACACACACACCCATGACTCACACACTCACACACACACACACATATACACACACACACAGTAAACTGCACAGCTATGCAGGGCTTTTCTTTAGGTGTGTGACAGTCAGACGGTGGATGGGGATAAAGCAGGAGGAGCTTTCATTGCTGTTCTTATAACTCACCTGACCCTTAAATCCCCCAACACTCCCCTCTCTCCCTCTGTCCTTTCCTTTGCAATCCCCTCACCCCCCCCCCCCCCCCCCCCGTACCCCCCCCTCGCCCCCCGTCCCCCAACACCTCCCCCATGTTGTTCTGCCGTTTACCATCACCTCTGAACCTGCTTTTATCCTGACTGTCAACACTCGATGAGGAGGGAAGGTTCGGTCCAGAATGTCATCTGAACCCCCCCCCATGTCTGTCCCTGCAGGTCCCTCGGCCTGTACGTCCGCGGCGTGGAGGAGGAGAGCCGCTCGCAGAAGGAGGGCTTGTTTCAGGAGGACGAGTGCATCGTCATGATCAACAACACCGACCTCATGGACAAGACGTTCAGCCAGTGAGTGCAACGCTGCCTGTTGGCTGGGAGGGGGAGGGGTTTAATGTTTCTATAGCAACGTGGTGCTGGAATTCTCTGATTTTCTTGATTAGTTGACAGGCCCCTATGAAGTCCCTCGTTATAGATTGCTCACGTATTTGTTCCCCGCGGGGGGCCAAGCTGGATGTTTTCCTGTAGAATCTCAAATCCAGGTAAACAAAGTCTCTCCTCACGTGGGTGCGCTCCATTTCAGAGTCGGGGACGGCAACGCGTTCTGGCTCTCACGATTTAAAACAATGTTTGCGGCTGATCGCGCTTAATAAGGCCATAATAATAGTTTTATCCCAACTTATCTTTGTTCTCACGCGTCGACCACCCGTGTTTACTTTATCCCCGCCCCCCCCTAGCCGGGGCCCGACCCGGTGCCGGTCTGCGACTGCACGGTTCACTCAGACACCGATTTCAGGGTATGGGTGTAAAAAAAAGCTTAAGCTGTAAAAATGTAAATGTGTGCTTTGGATGGAATAACGGTAAATAAAACATTGAATTCGTAGACATGTCTCTTACAAAACATTATCTGAAGGAATAAACACGCGGCGCTCGGTTTAAATGTGAGTAGATGCATTTCATGTCCAAAAGGCTTTTGAAGTCTGGCATGTCTTTGCCTTTTGTGTGTCTCCTCTCCCGGCCCATTGTCAGAGGGTTTATATCGCTGCTTCACTGCCATCGCACGGAACAAAAGGAAAGACACTTGGCAGCTGTTTCGGAGAGCCTCGCTTCCAAATTCATCCGCTTGTGTGCGAGTGTTTCTGTGTGCGCGTCGCAGCCGGCGTTTGTGCGTTTGCTCGGTTCTTTTCCGAGGAAACGTTTTCCCAGAGATTCATGCAAGAGCAGATGTTTCGGAGGGTTTTTTTTTCCCCCCTCACTGTGCCCCCGCAGCAGCTGTAAAGAAGTATTTGAGGATGTAACGTGATCGCAGAGCATTAAAGTGACAAAGGACACACCTGTAAGAACGATCCACCACACAGATTACAAGGCCTAATGATTACAGCACATTACGACGTCCACGGCGTCCAGCCTGCAGGCCGCTAAGACGATTATGTGAGGGGTCTTTATGCTGTACTGTAGGTAAATGGATTATCACTGCAGGGGTTTGCACCTATTGTTCAAAGATGGGGGTCAGTCCCTCACAAACACCAACGGACACACGCACACACGCACACAAACACACATACACACATACACACACACACACACACTCATCGTTCACTTCTACACACTGATATCTGCATGTGAACAAACAAAGACAAATATCAATATGAATAAAGCAACTAGTCTTTTTGTCATTTTGTGTGTGACAACCCGAGGCCTTCTCTTAACACAGCCATTACTTTGAGTGTGATCTCACTCTCACACACACACACACACACACACACACACACACACACACACACAGACCCCCATTGTCCCAGCTTGGCAGCTGTATTGAGGTAGCCTGCTTGATTAGAATATCTCTTTTACACAAATGGGCCTGGACACATTGTCCAGTAAGAAACAATGAGGATAATATCTGTGCATGATGGGCTCCGTGTGCACAGAAACACACACAAATACAGACACGCACACGCACACATACACACATCTTTCCTCTCTACCGTCATTGTACTGTACTGTGGTCTTATTCACTGAAATCCCTACAGAGGGTCTTTCAGAAAGGTGTTAAAGGGTTTCCGTATGTAAATCCTGCGTGAGAAGACTTGAGGCGATTTGATGACCACCCATCCACAAACAGGCCTCGTTATCCGCAGAAGCATTTGCATCCAGAGCGATGTCATCAATGACAGGTGTAAAAGGTGCATTTAGTTATTTTTCATGCAATTTCCTCTTTATTCTTCGTTATCTATCCCTCTGCGTGAATCATTTGCACCCTGTGCTGCCCTTCGCTTGGTTGTCTCCCCTGTGGTGTTTTGGTGCGTCTAAATTACAAGCTTCTTTTTCCACCTCTTAAACACCCGAGACGTAGCTTCACGTCCTCAAGTTCGGTTCAAGTAAACAAGCAACGTGTAAGTAGGACTTGAAGGGACGTTCCAATCGGGTGCTTCAATCTAAAAAGTGCCTAACGATGACATTTATAATTCATAGTACATATGTAGAAGGAGAAAGTAGAGTAGATATACTTGATATATATAACAATGCATTTTCCCATTGATTTCTCCCCTGAAGTCTTCCTGCTGTATTAATATAACAATTGGCAGTATTATTATTGCTCGTGTAATGTATTCAAATGTCAAACAAGTAAATTCTTAACTCTGGCCTTTCTAAACATACGGTTGTCTCTAGTTACAGAAACCTAATTATCATTATGTATCTAATAATAATCAAGGCGGGAAATAATAGGAGGCTAATCTAATAGAATTTAAATGAACTGGATTTGCTCTGTCGGTGAACGGAGGTGAATGATGGCGCGTCCCCATCGCGTCTGACACAACGTTCCCCCAAATCCACTTAGCAGAATCTGATCTGAACTAATTCTCTGCAAAATGATCTCTCTTCGATAGATCACGAGATTACGGTGGCCTGCTGTACAGGTGTCATTGTTCTGTGCCGCGTCACGGACGCACACAGACACACACAGAGACACGCACACAGACAGTGACCCGCCATAAATAACCGCTGACAAGTGGGAAGGTAGATGGAAACAGATGGGTGATGGATCATGCCATGTTCCCCGTTACAGCTGCGCTTCGTTTCATAAAAATGGATTGGATATGATGTTTTTTCTTTATTAGGAGCTTTGGCTCTTGCATCAATCACAAGACATAAATACTTAAACGTCCAAGATTTCAAAAAAAGACATTGTGTGGCTGAATGAGAAACGAAACTCGATGTGTTATTACAATATTTGCTTTAGGTTCTTTGGTCTAGATTTCATAGCATCGAACCGGATTTACTACTTTTCTGTGTTTCTTGTCAAAGAGAATTGTTAACTGTTTCATTATTTCTGATTCATTTTAAATGTAATTTCCAATGAAAAGGATTTTTATTTACATTGATTCTCATCCGTCTTGGAGTTAAAAATCATATAAAACATGTTTAATAAAGATATACGAGCTCAGATATTCTGAATTCCAAATTTTGAAAAAACGACACCTCATTTGTCATATTAAGCAATTAAGTTATAGGTCATTTGTTATAAGATTGATCCCCTGTATATATCATTATTATCTTTCACTTAAGTGGTTGTATGTCTTTCAGTAATGACAGAGATTGATAACTACACACTGTATGTACTTGTAATTCATGGTGTCATATACAGTACAAATATTTTTAAAAATCGGATTTGACACTTCTTCCTTTCTCTCCCTCCCCGCCCCCCTCTCTCTCTCTCTCTCTCTCTCTCTCTCTCTCTCTCTCTCTCTCTCTCTCTCTCTCTCTCTCTCTCTCTCTCTCTCTCTCTCTCTCTCTCTCTCTCTCTCTTTCTCTCTCAGGGCCCAGGAAGTGTTCCGTCAGGCAATGCGCTCCCCAGTGGTGCGCTTGGAGGTAGTTCCCCCCACCAACAGAGAGCGCTACGAGAAGAGTCTGATCGGTCAGCTCTTTGGCAACAGCCCCCAAGTCGCCAAGACCAAAGAGCCCCCCCCTCCCGTCAAAGCCAAACCCCTGTTCAAGCCCCCGGAGAATCCGGCTCTGCGATTGGCCGAGGAGGCCGCCGCGAACGTGAGTCCGCTCTGCTCCACATCGGCACGTTGTTTAGTGACGGATGAGGGTGTGAAAAGTATTTCCGGCGTAAAGTTGAATGCAATTGCGCTTAATACAGCTTTGTGCTCACCTGCCTCTAAGAACATGAAAGCTTCCTGACCCTTCCTGCTGCCAACAACCCGGGGGCCTTTGTGAGCTGATATCTGAAGTGGTCGTTTTGAGGGTGCATTTATTGCTCTCAGCCTGAACGCCCAGTGTGCACTGCATACTGTTTGCACTTATTTTTAGTTTTCTTAGAACTATCAAGTCTTTCCGGTTCACGCACATGCAACAGTGCCGTCGGCATTACCATGGCGACGTGGCCTGCATTTGGAAAAACAGCTGCCGCGGTGGCAACAGTTCCTTAGCAACAGATGATTATCACTTTACTTTATTAGAAAATCTTTTTATCTGTGATTCTGTAATGACGAGGTTTCATAACACGTGGCAGGGCGCTGCATTGTGCTTCATAACGTCTGGCACACTGCACGATCCGTCACTTTCACTTCTAATGTAGTCAGTTTTTTTCTTTATTATCTGCGTAGTAAAAATGTCACATTTCTAATTTTATAAGCAAATAAGTAGATGACATTAAAAATGTAAATTATAACCTCAGTCACAGAATCCAGACGTTTTAGAAATGACGCAGGATTTTGTAAAACATCAACTGTGTAAATGTGGCATTTAAATGTCCCGCTGTCGTCCTCTGCTCTCTTAAACGCGTTTTAGTGCAGTAAATGGTACTTAAATGCTCCACGTTCTCCACCCAGACACCCAGGGGGAGGAGCGAGAGCCCCTTCCTCAAGAAAAGTCCTGCCCTCTCCAGCCTGGTGGCCAATAAAAGGGGAGGACGGAGGCTGAGGATCGACCTAAAGAAAGGTGAGCAGCACTGGGCTTTTGTGAGGAAAAGACAACTGATCAAGAACAATAACAATAAGCCATCGCTTGATTAATATGTGAAATAATAATGAGCAGCAATACCAAAAGTTCCCAAATCGTTTTATTCAGTCTGTTCGTTCTAGCGTACTCAAAGTATATGTAATCGTCAAAAGACCGATTCCTATATTCTTCTTTCCTGGTGCAAATGGAGAATATTTTGCAGTTATATAGGTAAGTTGTCAAAATATGATGTCGTGAGTTTAAGATATCTCTGTTTTAGATATACATGTGCTGTTGTTAGCGGCACATATTTGTCCCTCTTTCCTCCACAGCCGCTTTATAAAGGGACACCGTTCAGCCCATCTTTATTTCCTGCTATTTTCTGAAAGTATATTATTAACCCGCTTTATTTCTCCTGCTGTTGGCCCAGCATTGAGCTCATTTCTATGAAGCTTCCCGTCTCTCTTCTCCGGCCAACCCCCCCTCCGTCTCCCCCCTCTTCCTCCTCTCACCCTTCCTCACTCCATCTCCCTGATTCCCAGTCTTCAGGGTCTATTAAGTCTTTATTGATCCGTTCATTTCTGCTGATATGAATTCATATTGGACCAAACTGCTGACTGAGCTCCGCTAAAGGGACCAGACTAACGGCTGGCCTCTCTGTCCATGTGTGGTCTTTCTTTTGTCTGTCTGTGTGTGCGTGCCTGCATGTGTGTGTGTGTGTGTGTGTGTGTATGTGAGTGCCTTCAGGCTTATTTCAGTGCATGCGCGCTCCTGCTTTTCCCCTGGTTACTCTTTTAATCTTCATCACGTCTCCTTCAGGAACTCTTCGCTTCCCTGTTCCCCGCTGCGCTGCATTCTTCTTCCATACCTTCCCCTCATCCCCCTTTCTGCCCCACACCTGAACCCATTTTCACAAACCTTCACACCTGCAGATGCTCCAGGACTAGCTATAGCTAAAGGGTTTAAAGCGAGGCCCACACACACACACACACACACACACACAGTCTCAGAAGGCTCTTAGTTATCACACTTGCAATATGTAGTCAGTAGCTGAGTCAACAACACGGTTTTGAAGATTTTTTTTAGGTGTACTCCAGGATGTGTGGGCGGCAGCACGCAGAGGAGAGGGACCTCGAGGCAGCGAGTGATGTTTGTGTGTGGATACAGGAGTGATACTTCCCTCCGTGCACTGCGCCTCACCTCGCCATCCTGTCTCACCTTTCTCACTGTGTGTGTTTCGTGTACCTGCGTGTTTGTGCGTCCAGGCTCAGAAGGTCTCGGTTTCACCGTGGTAACCAGAGATTCTTCAGTCCACGGCACGGGTCCCATCCTAGTCAAGAACATTCTGACGCGTGGAGCCGCCGTCAAAGATGGCCGCCTGCAGTCCGGGGACCGCATACTCGAGGTACACTCACTCGCCGTTGTTCCACCGGAGGTCCGATGCGGTGAGGAGGATATTAGAGCCGAGGAGCAGCCGGAGACGGTGGTTCTGATGCTCACGGTGGTGTCTCTCCAGGTCAACGGGGTGGATATCACCGGCGTGGGCCAAGAGGAACTGGTGTGCATGCTGCGCAGCACACGGCCGGGGGAGAGCGTGTGCCTCGTGGTCCTGCGGCAGGAAGAGATGTTCCTGCCCCGAGAGATGGTAAGGACCAATCGCAATGCTTTGTCCTCAGCCAACGAAAACAACCTTCTCAGGGGGTTGATCGGCAGGTCTGTTATTTGCATTCGTCTTCCTGACAAGGCTGCATTAAAGACGGGGGAGGGGGGCTCGCGGCTACTTCACCCCTTGCAATTTCCGCTCCCATCTAATTTTTCAACTTTTGGTCCAATCAACAGGCTCGCCTGGAAGATGCTCAGCCCAGCAATGTCTATTCTTGTTATAGACATTAAACCCACATGTAATCAAGATCCTTTTCTGAATAATGAGTCATCTCTCACATCGCAATCCTATCATGCAGAGTTTTATATAATACAATTCTGATTGTATCAAGTGATATTTTCTGCCAGTCTTTCCTTCGCACATTGTTTCTGCTGAATTTCCATTCTGTTTTGATTAATAAACACTTATTTTTTTCTTCTTCTACTTTGTTTTTCCATGCATTTACTTCATTCTGACTCTGCATGATCACCCACTATGCATTCTTAGGTTCTAACTAAGCTCCCTGTTACCTTAAATATGTTATTAGCTCAGGCAGTGGTTCCCAAAGTGGATGCCAAGGCTTCCAGGGGTTTAAGATTTATCATATCATTATTCATTCATGGGAGGATTTATTAAAGCGATGCAGCATCTAAAAAATCTGCGAAATGAACCATATATTAAATACATTTTGTATTAGATTTTTTATATTTCAAAGCTACTGACATTAAATCTTGCGGTTTCCCATTTCTTTAGTAATAGAATGTGCCTCCTCTCTGTCAGCAACTTTGCACATTTATGCATTATGCATAATCTGCATATGCACCTCATAATGGGAGTTGGGGAGAATTATGCATAATTTGAAATACTTTGAAGGGACTTAGTTTGGGAACCATTGCATGAAAGTCATTTCTTAATATCATCACTCTCATCACAGTGGTTTTGTGGAGGTCTTTTCCCTTTTCCCTTCACTTTGGAGCATCACTTTGCACACGTAGCAACGTCCAAACGAGCAAAACAACAAGTCCCTCTTTCTTGGGACATTTGAGGACCTGCGTTTTTTCTTTTGCTTTTGTCTCCTCTCAGACGCAGGTCTTCAGTTGACGTTTTTTTTTTCTCACTTTTCAAAGCATTCTTTTCATGTTTCTTTTTGTGTCTCTTTCCGCTCTAATCTACTGATGTTTCCTCAATGGCTGCCGGGAAGTTCCTGAAACAAGCACACACACACACACACACGCGCACGCACATTGCATGTCCCCCTGAGCCCGAAAGGAAATGTGGTTTCTGCAGACAGAATGTTAACATGTATGAGTGTATATCTTGTCCAGGGTTTGTACGCATGGCTGACCTCTCTAGTGTTCTTTGTGCGCTTTATTTAAAACCCCCATACTACTGCAGTACATCTGATATTTCTGATAAACTCCACCACATCCGGGTTCAAGACCCAAATATTGCTCAGGAAGTCGGGGCGCGCCCTCTGTTCCTGTATTATGCACACACACGCTCACAGGAGAATAAATGTCTGAGGTTCCTCCTTCCGTATTGACACGTTGTGTCTCCCAACGGGGACCTTGTGTCTCCCGTCTATTTTGAGTGCTGCTTAAACCAGCAGACTATTTGTACTGCATGTGTATAAGGACTGTGCTTGCAAATGCGCGTGTGTGCACCGACATGTTTACTGTTAATGTCATTACTCTCTTTTGTAATGGATAATTATAGAAGTTTTGAGTTTATTGAGTAAAACAAGAGATTCAGGCACTGTATCAGTATCAGTAAAACAGATGCGTACATTTATAAACATTTAAATAAGATCGGCTTGTTTGTTAGAACGTCAAGAATCTTACTACACTTTTCCTGCTGCATTGATTTATTTAAATGAATGAGTGCGATATCGGGGTGAAATGGAACAGACTGTACGATGTTGGAGATGAATCGGTCGAAAGGCGGACTGATGAGGCTCCGCCCCCTTTCTGAAGTGACGAATGAGTATGAAAAATGGATGGATTTACTCTTCATTAACAGTTTAGCGTGAGAATTGATAAATGACATGGTGTAAGCTGCAGTTTGTCAAGCGGACGCTTAGCTCAGCTTTAATTCTAGGTAGATAATACGCCAGCGTGTGTGTGTGCGTGCGAATGTTGAGAACGATGCCGTTAATACGGAGGACGACCTGCGCCTTGCAAACACTATATTCAACAAGGCATCTCTGACTTTATTTTCTTTAAAGAAAGGGAATCCAAAGATTATTCACCGACCATCTTTGCGCAACACAGAGCAGTCGCACTCCGTTTGCGAGGATGAGGTGGACAGTCAGGACATCTCACGGCCTCTGGAAGGAAGCGGCTCTGTAAAGTCTCTGGATTTGTTTTTACAGCAGCTCCCCTTAACCATATTCACCGGCTATGCACTGGCTGGTTTTAATCAGCCCCCGTAGAGCCATCTCTTCCTGGGCCAATTTGTAATGTTTCCACTCATTGTGTTTCATATAGTTAAAATGTAATTTAAAGTTTTTGATGAAAATACAGGCCTTTTGAGCTTTTTATTTCTTCAGGAAAGAGATGAAAATTAACAATCAGCTTCGATTTGAGAAGTAGAATCTCCTCCTTTTGTGATACCCGGCCGGTGACTGTGCTGTAATTCACAAACCTCCCAGCAGAGTTGTCTCCTTGTCAGGGGTTGCAGTCGTGGGCGTAGAGCGTGTTCCGCGCGTAAAGGAGTGGGCTGAGCACAAAGCCCTGCGGCGCTCCGCTCTCCATCACTACCGTGGTGATCGTATTACGTTTCGCAGACGGGTCGAGATGCAGACCAGCAGTCACAGAACTTGTGCACGTTCGTAGTCTGAAGTGGGTGTGGTCAAAGGAGCAGGAGGGGACGGAGGTCCGCTCGATTTAGCAGACGGTGCCGTGACCCCCTCACAAGGCTCTTGTCGATTACCGTAGCAGAGAATGGGAACAGCGCTCTCACTAAATTGCAGCACGCTCACAGATGAGGATGTGCAAACGGGTCTGAATGATGAAATAAAGGTCCTGATGCTCTCACTTCTAGACAAGACAAGAGTGAGCTCATTTAAAGCGTAAAGGTTTTAAGGTTTCTGGTTGTAGTCGAAAACCAAATGAATTGTGCATGTCCTTGTGATGTTTTCGTTTGGCTAGCAGGTGCAGGCTGTCTCGTTGTCAATCCTTACTGAGGATTGTTTACGTGTGAATGGTTCAAGGAAATTCCAAGGAACAACTTTTTTTCCAATGCAGAGGAGTAAAATCCCGTATGAAGTATTTTCTGTTGATATTTCAATGACGCAGACATGAATGATCAGCCATCCTCTTGTGCACAGCCCCAGCCATGCACAGCCTTCCAGTTGAAGTGATAAGGTGATACGGCTTCAACTTGTGATTTACAGTACATGCATACATCTATTTTTGGCGGGTTTATGGCAGCTTGTTGCTGTTATCAGAGCGGAAACCGAAGAACGGTGATGATGAAATGATGGAAGGATCTTGTCTATCTTCTCCCCCCCCCCCCCCACTCCCCCTCTTCCGTTGTCTCATTTTAGTCCACCATCTGGTGTTGTCTGCTAATGTCTGTGCTCGCTGTGGAACAAAGACATTACACTACCTCTTCACACACATACACACACACACACACATCCACTTACTCAAAGTCACAAAGTTTTCCTTTGACATACAATCATATTCATACAAATTGTCCGATATAACAAGTACACTGTACATCCACCTGCTGTGTTGGCTCTCTGTAAAGACATTGTTTTGTGCGCACGTGAACACGATCACTCACACATGCGACATTCAGATATTTCCTTCACACACGAACAAACATACGCCCGCTGAGTTGGCTTCTGAGTTGAAACTAAGGTTTGAGACAAAGATGCTCTTTTCTTCCAGACATTTCACACCTCTCTTTCTCCCCTCCATCCATCCTCCCTCCGTGTCTGTTCTCCTTATTCTCTATCCTCTGCTGTCCTTTTGTTTCGGTCAATATCACAACACCAACGTTTAACAGATCTCATATTGTGTATATTTTCAATCAAGGCATCGGACCTGTACTTTGCTCTTGTTTCGCGAATATAAAAAACGTGTTTAGTTTAAAGGTTTTCTGTGCGACAACCAGAGCGTCAATAGAGCAGCAAACGACTTAATACCAGAGCCAAGCTGGAGCCAAGTCGTTTGAAGAAACACTGCTGTAGACAGTGGGGTCGGGGCCGGGCGTTACGTTAGGATGGATCCATGGAAACACACGACACAGGAACACAATCTAAAAGGCGTTTGTTGCATCCACCAGCATCAAACAGCACAAGGACGATGCGAATACAACACGGAGCAGCGAACGGAAGGTCGACGAGCGACTCCGTCAAGCTGTTTGTGCAGCTCCGATGCGGCCGGCCGGATGTAAGATATAGCAAGATATAACGGCAAACCCTGCTCCTGTGTGCCAGATGCTTCTCTCTCACACACACACACGTGCACAAACACACGGCCTCTTTAAATTAGGAGACAGTTGGCAGCTCATGATGGAGCACCTTCAAAACAAAACAACTTTATTGAACTGTTTCTTCATTCACTGCTTCAGCTGCTGTGTGTGTCTGTATATATGTGTGTGTGTGTGTGTGTGTACTTATAGTGTCACCAATATGACCTCAAAGAATCACTACTTTAGATCCCCCCATCTGTTAAAACCATCGGAGACCTGTGCGCGCACACACACACACGCAGACACACGCAGACACACACACTCCCTGGCAGCTCGGCGTCTCTGCAGGAGCTGCCATCATCCCAGTGGAGAGCAGCTGAGAAGGGTAACGTGTCTCTGTTCTCTCTCTGTCTCCTCTCGCGTCGCTTGCCGCGCCGTTTGTTGAGGGTTTACAGCTCCTTCGTCATCCCTTCGTAGCAAGTTTCGAGTTTGTGCCACACGTGTCGGCTGTGTGTTCAGGCCGCCGGGGAGCAGTAAGATGCTGCTTCTACTCGGGAGACTGCAGAGCCACAGTTTTTGTGAGAACAGCATAACGGAGGTTCGTTGTTCCCGAGAATCTGTTTCAAATTAAGAGTTGATGAGCCACTCACGTCGGTGAGCTGAATATGGGGCTCCTGCCAGCAGCGCTGTGATGCAGCTTAGCACAATGGATAGCTAAAGGTAACCAAGTCTGTCCACAACAGCTCTGAAGCTCAATTATTAGCGTCCCTGCTTTAATTTGTCCACACAAGCACCAACACCGTCTCAGTGTGGACATCTCACAGCGTTGGTGAGCCACATGTCCAACAGACGGCCGGCCAGCCCCCACCGTGACCCCTTGATTCGTCGTGACCTCATGTGAGCACTTTCAGCCTCCGGAAGGTCGAAGGCATCTGCAACATCAGGCCGCGCGGAGACTCGATTAGAAAACCGCCGTCCTCGCACCCAAGTAGCAGAGTGCGGAGCGGAGACGTAATGGAGTACAGTCCCGGTTTGACTCGCACGGATGATTAGTAAGATGGCCGTCGTTCTTCTTGTCTCCTCCCTCGTTTGATCGTTTTCGATTCCCCTCGCCGCCTCCCCCTTTCGGGGTGAGTCTGCCCTCGGCCTCTTTAACATGTCCCTCCATCTTGCTCCCACACACGCGTCTCTCCGGCTCAGTCGAATCAAACAAAAGCCATCCCGCTGCACACACACACACACACACACCCCCGCTGAGCTGTCTTTGTGAGAGCTCCCGTTGATGCATCATCGGGGCAACCCATTTAAATGTTAAACGACCAGCGCGACGAGGTTCACCTGTGCAAACAGCTCATTTTCTATGACTGGATGGATTTGATGGAGTTCACGGAGCAAAGATACAAACACGGCCGCAAAACGCACAGATGAGCGCACACTTGTTGTTTATTATCCCAACGTTAGGTGTACCCACCTATCACGGCAATGAGGCTGACTAAATGGAAATGCTGCACGAAATTGCGTCGCGCACTCACATTTTGTTTGCGCCCTCGTCCAGCCCCTTGTGTGTGTGTTTTCTTTTTTTTTTCTCCGGGTAATAAATGGAGCCTTTGTTTAATTTTGTGCTTCGTGCTCAACTCACTTTGTCGGGTTCGGAATTGTCAGATTCCATTAAAACATCTCATGGCCCTCTGGGCGGGTCCTGACCCACCCCCCCCCCCCCTCCCTCCCCTCCTCCAAGCTGCAGCTTCAAAACTTCTTTCTGCGGCATCACAACATTCATTCTGTCCCAACGCTGAGTGCAAGAAAAAAAATAAATTAACAAGTAAGGAACGTTTGATCAGATTAGCAACAAATGTAGAGGTGGCGGGAAAAATCCAGACCCTCCCCAGACTTAATGTAATCACGCGCGGAAAGTAGGGAAGATTTCTCCCCAAGGTCGCGGCGCTTCCTATCGGGTCCGGACAGTCCGTCTGATGAGGGGAGTTTCCAGCGGGGAAAACAGTTTTCTGCAGAGTAGAGGACTTTGTGTCGGCTTAACGCTGTTAAACCTACAATCCCCACAGACAAACACCGTCTAAACCTCACACTGCTGACACGCACACACACACACACACACACACAACTGAATCCACACCTACACAGACAGGCGGGCCGAAGCCTGGCAGCCGGCTGACTTTCTATAAACGCGTGCAATCACATCTGACAAGAACAAACAGGCGCACACACACACACACACACACACACACCAATGGACTTCATAATGTGGAACTTCGGCACTGAATTTAGTGCCGAACACAGTGATAAAAACATGTAAACCAGACAAACATATTCTGTGTTTGCCGGTGTGGAGGGGCTTCATCTCCGGGGTAACCAGAGACTTAACCGACGCGTTTATCCAAAGCGACTTTAACAATAAGTGCATTTCCACCATTGGGATACAAACAAGAAAGTGCCTTTTCATCAAAGAAGCCGATTGACTGCTTGTTGTAGATACGAGCCATTCATTAAAAAGTCCCAGATACCCCACGAGACCAAACGGCATCATGTCGGGGTCCGTAACAGCGCCTGGAGGGGCGTTCACTGACTCCTATCAGCGTGGTTACGTTCTAGCTGGGGACATAAATCCTTGTTAGCTACTGTGGTGTTTGGATCATATTTCTCTGGTAGTACCCTGTTATCTACATCCTAATCTACATCATCTTGATATTTTAGAAACATTAACTGAACTACTCAGGCGTACATTTGATCGGTGGAATAGGATGGTTTTTTACTTATACTGCAGCGTGATTCATACGCAGAGTAACCGTGTTCCCACGAGCTTCAAACGCACACTCTCACCCGAAGGGATTCACCCGTTTTCTTTCTTCCCCGGACGTCCTTGTCTGATGCCATTACTGCCAAACCTGCGTGTTGATAACAGTTTTTCTTCCTTGGGTTCTTGCTCCTCTGTCTCCTCCCTGTATTCCCCCCCGTCTCGCTACTTTGCGGCTCTCTGTGTGCGCTGTATTCTACAATTACCTCGGTGAAATGCGGAGGTTATTTTATTCCTATTGCCGGGCAGAAAATAGAAAAGAAATGCGTAGATAGCCGCCCAAATGGGCTTTTTCATAGTTTTTTTTGGAAATATACTTTTCACTCAGGTGGGGAATTTAGCTGAAAGCTCCTTGTGATGGTTTCTATCAAATGGAAAAGCTTTTAGTTTGGCTTTTGAAAACTATTGAAGCCCGATGAGCTGACCTCCCTCTCTCCATCACCGTCTCCCCCCCCGTCCCTCGCAGAAGGACGAGCTGTGCCGCCTGACCGGCTTGGTGCCGGAGAGCGGGAAGGAGCAGCTCAAGTTCGAGGTGCCCCTCAACGACACCGGCTCGGCGGGCCTGGGCATCAGCCTCAAGGGGAACAAGTCCAGGGAGACGGGGGAGGACCTGGGCATCTTCATCAAGTCCGTCATACACGGAGGGGCGGCGTACAAGGTGACGAAACTTTCACTTGTACAACAAGTGCACAGCTCTGAAATCCAGCACAATGGAAAATGCAAACATGGTTTGAACTTGTGTGTGTGTGTGTGTGTGTGTGTGTGTGTGTGTGTGTGTGTGTGTATGTGTGTGTGCGCTTCAAAGGATGGCCGTCTGCAGGTCAATGACCAGATGGTAGCGGTGAACGGGGAGTCGCTCATGGGAAGGTCCAATCATGTCGCCATGGAGACGCTGCGCCGCTCTATGTCACAGGAAGGGAACGTAAGGGGGACAATCCAACTAGTGGTGCTGAGGGCGCTCAAGGTACACACACACACACACGTCCTAAAACGCAAACATATTACCTTTAATAAGAGTCCAAAATAGAAAATCTGGAAATCTCTATTTCTAAATGATGCTAAAAGCATTTTTCAGCAAAGAGATTTTGAAAATAATTGTGGATTATTTTTCTGTTGATCGTGTCGTTCTAATTGTCACAGCTATTCTCACCTCTTTGGTGATGGAACAGGAGCAAACAAATCACCGGGATGCATCCGCTTTCCAAAATTCACTCTCACCACTTCAAAGTAACCCTGGCGGAGAAGGTTTTAAAGCTCGCTATTGCAGCCGGAGTGAAAGTCACAGAATAGCTCTGTTTTACGTGGCATCGATTATCACGAGTGGCTTAATGGCGATAGAGCTGTTACGACGGATGGTTCCAGATGAGACACTTCCTGCGTTCGTTGGCTGACTTTTTATCGCCAGCCGGGAAGAGAATTTGGGTTAGAATGAGCGCACGTGCCCGCCTCTGTCACATGACGAAGACAAAAACAAACATGCGTACTTGTTTCATCTCCGTTCTGTATCTGCGGGCCGCTGTCTCTCTCTCTCTCTCTCTCTCTCTCTCGTTCTCAGTGCAGTCTACTGCCTTTGACTTCTAGTCCTTCCTTTCATTCCTCACATACTTGACACTAGTCTCCTACTGGCAGCAGCGAAAAAGCATTTACACTCCTGCTCTTCAGATTTTCTGTCTGTCTTTGTGTGTATGTGTGTGTGTGAGAGATTCCTTTCACTTCAGCTGCCTTTCAGCTGATGCCTTTTGCTCTGTAGAACGTTTGTACATAGCAGGGTTGTTGAATCCCTCTGCGTGGCCTACTGGTGGCGGGTCACGAAGCAGCATGCACCCCGACTCCCAAGAACCAACAGGGTTTAGGGTTTAGCAGGAGCCAAAAAGCCCCCCCCCCCCCCACCTTTTCCAAAAGTCGTTTTGGAAAGGGTCCAACCGGAACCCCCTGTGAGAGGTTCTGCAGAGGTTCAGTCCAGTTTCTACCCCGTTCCTCGCGAGACAAAGTGCACCAGAGGCAAACAGCCCCGTTAGAACCTTTTAATGAGGAAACCTTATTTCTAAGAATGTAATTACTGTAATTCCCTTTCATCGACATAATTGGGTTGGGCAGAAAACTAGCGATGCCTCGCAGGATGAAGTGGTTTGGAGTTGAATAGCACCGCGGGCTGCAGCCTTCTGTGAACGCTGTGCTTTTGTGCCGTGATGAGGGCTGGATTTACTGTGAGCGTGTTGTATTGAGCTGCGTTAGTTTCAGGTAATTGTGCTTAATAATACTGGGCGTACTTGTGCGTTTAGCGGTGTGCTCGGCCTTGCAGGGCCTCCCCTGTCAATAGCTCGATGGGGAAAGCTGTTAGCGACATCAAAGAGTGGCGTCCATGTTCCCTTCTTCTTCTTAAGAGTGCACAAGAAAGGATAGAAAGAGGGAGACAAAGGGCAGATAGATGAGAGACTGTGTCCTTCTTTAAAGCCTTTCGGGGCTTCAGTATCGATGCTTTTAACATCTCGCAAGTGGACCACTCCACCTTTTTGTTTTTTCTGCCTCTGATGAATTTTTCTCCTCGATGTCCTTTGCTCATTTCTTCTCGCTGCATTCATCCCCGGGCCGCCTCGCTCTAATCTCTCACTTCAGGCAGCTGCTCTTTTCCTCCGGTAACGATCCAAACGCCCCCTTCAACCCGCCAGAAGACCGCATCCGCGCGCGTTCCCATTGTTCCAATTCCAGAACCTGAATTTACAGCTTAGCCACATGTAAACGCTTTTTGTCTATTTCACTCCGTTGTAGATAACTTTCCCTCATTTGTATAGAGTTAGATCATTCAGATAAGACTAACATTATTTGAAGCCCCGGCCTTTGTAAAAACGCTTTGGGCGGGGCGATGAACTGCAGAGACGTTCCTGCCATGTTTGACTTTATCTTCAAACAATATGTGTTTTTTTTTGGGGGGGGGGGGTGGGAGATCTGATTGCAGTACCTCAGCGCCTAATGGACTCCGCGCTGGGAGGGGAGAGGATGAGGAGGATGAGGAAGGAGGTGGGGGGGGGGGCGGTCCCAGAGGACCTCTGACACGTTGAAGAGTGATGTGTCCTGAGCTGGGAGGCAGCAGTTTGAGCTCTGTGGGGGGTCAAGAGGAAGATGACAAGGGGGGGGGGGATTTCTTACCGCTGTGTGTCCTTTGCTGTTGGAGTGGAGGGCCGAGTCTACACACACACACACACACACACACACACACACACAGGCGGATACAAAGACAATCCCTGTGTAAACGGAACCACACGCTGAATTCATTCCGTCTACATGTTAATGGCTTCGTACTGTCTTCTAAGCACACACACACACACACACACACACTGTCTCACTGGGAATATAAATAAATGCAAATGAAATTCTGAAAAGATGAGACGCGCACAAAGAGCCGCATCACCACATTATTCCAGGGCCCTCGGAGGTGCTCGTTGTCAGTTTGACTGTCGTTGCCACACACACACACACACACACACTGAGCGGTGTTAAAGACCGTTACACAACCCGATGGGCCGTGGGAAGCGCGCTCCCCTCTTTCGCCTTGATCCCCCGCCGTCTTTTAAATGTCTCCCTTCTTCCCTTTAATCTACCTCCTCGACGTGTAAATTGTGTTTGAATAGACGGCTACAACGCCCCCTCCCTCCCGTCCCGTCCCACCACTTTCCCCCTCACATCCAAACGCAATCCACACATAGAGTGCAACAACACAAACAACACAAAAGGTTGAAGAGGAAAAAAAACGCCTCTTGTACATTTTGCCAACGTGTTTTTGGGCATTTGAGCACGTTGATGTCGGCCTGTATGAAAACGCCTTTTGATTGCAGCTCCTCCCCCTTTCAGGACCAACACGGCGCATCACCCGATCGCTCCTTCGACAGCTGCTCCGGCCAGTCGGGACCCCCCATGGTGAACAACGCCCTCTACGCCTGTAATGGTGAGCGGACACGGTTCCTCCCTCGTCCCCTCTCGTCTCTCGGAGAGTACTGCTTTAGGAAAACAAAAGAAACAGCTTTCTTTATAGGCATTCATTTTTTTTGCGCTTGACAAAAAGGCTTTTCTACAAAATCATGTTTCATTCTTTGAACTTGGGGAATTGTTTCGGACCTGTCAATATAATTATACTGAGCTAAAAGATGCCATCACCCAGAGAGGATTATATTGAGCAGAATTCTTTACATTACACAACAATGTACACACAGAGTATAAGCTTTAGTATCCGTTTCATAGTCTTGTACAATATATATAGATAGAAAAACCTTTTCCTACGATTGAAACAATGTTTCATATCTGATTTAACCTGAAGGTGATTCACTTTTTTCACTATTGACCCACCATCAAATATCTCATTTGCAATAAGTTCAGCAAAGTAAGTTTCACAGTCATGAAAAACCAACCGTGTCTGCCAGACAAAACAAACCAAACACAAACACAAGCGATACGATCGCCATTAATGAGACTCTTCTCCTTTCCCTCCCGCCTTCATTTCCTCCTCTCATCTTTCTCAAGGTGCTTCTGTCTGTTAGTTATTGCTGTGAAGAGTTGTGTCTGTTCCTGCTTCCTGTAGGTCTTTGTCGCTCCTACATCTGTGTGTGTGCTCGTGTGTGTTTGCTTGTGTGACTCTGTACATGTATGTGTTTTATTTTCCTCTGTGGGCTCAGTGTTGCTTAAAAAGTGTGTATTTGTTACCCAATGAAATCTGAGCGTGTTTAGAAACGAGTCCATGGCTGCCACGCGTGCGTGTGTGTGTGTGTGTGCACGCGTGTGTGTGTGTTATCAGGGATTGTTGGCCAGTATCAGTGTTGTTTTTGTGTGTTTGCTGTGAATGTGGTAAACAGCTCTGACCTTGACTACACTTTGCTGTTCAAATTCGCCCCGGCCCACGGTGTGATTTACATACACACGTTTGTGTGCGCGCACGTGCACGCCGCGCAGCGAGCACATTTCTCTCTCCGCCCTGTGAGTTGTTGTGAGTGTGGATGTTATCGGTCGGAGTACTTGCCAGTGTTTTCTTCCCCAAATGAACTATTTCACACAGTGAATCCATTTCATTTGGCACCGAAGTCCAAATGAAGACGAAGAAATGATTCTCTTGCACCCACGTGTGCTTTTGCAGGAGAATAAATTGAGTTTAATGATTCCCTACATTATGTATGTATGCAGATGTGTTATGTTTGCATTTGTGGATCAGCCTCTTTATCTCTTCTCCTTTGCTGCATCTCGTTCTCTCCGCTGCCACGGTTCTTCCTCTCTCTCACTTCTGAACACTTTGTCTCTTTGTCTTCCCCTCCCTTTGCCTCTGGAGCGTTAATCTGCTTCGTGGGGCGAATTGGAATACAATACAGTTTTAGGTCCGGCTTCACAGAGGATTCCGTCTCCCGAATGGTTGTGAATGAAGCAAACGCATTGACGCTTCGCCCCTGTATCAGAGTCTATCTCGCTCACTCGCTGCCTGCTGCCACTCAGCTTGTAAAATGACGTCATCAGCGTTTACTTACAGTTCTTCCTGACGCTACAAACTTGCGATGTAGAGTTCGGAAGACATTAATCAGGCAAACGTTGAAATTTGAGAAAGCCATCAGTTGGCATTACGGGGCGTGGAGGATAGAGTGCTTTTGGGAGGTTGACCCGTTAAAGGGGGAACACAACTCACCGACGCTCTATGCCATGTGGGTAAGACTGTGAAACGACTGGTACCGTTCAGATGATGTAAATACTCTGCCACGCTTAGAAGAAGACGTCATTTAACAATGTAAATTGCATAACAACTGTAACTAAATTCTTAAAGAAATACAAATCGCAAATTAAAAATGAATCAATCCAAAATCAAAAACTGACTCAGCGTGGTTCAGTCAGTTTATTATTCTTTCTTGAATTGTTCCGGTTTAATGAAGTGAAAGGCCCTGAGATTCATGTGTGTGGCACACTGGCTTCCCCCGCGGAGAGGAAGGGGGGGTCCTAGAGGAAGATGAGCACATGTTGCAGACTAATACAGATGGAAGGAAGGAAAAGTGCAGTTGCAAAAGTCGAGGATTTATATATCTGCTATCGGAGCAAACTGCTATTGATCTACTCTCCGCACTACAAATGCCTTTTTCACTTCAAAGAGTGGGAGTCGGTGAGAACAGATTTGTGTGTGTGAGGTGAAAGAAGAATGTGTTTTTGACAGTTCCGCTGATTAAGGTGCCTGCAGTGAGGAGGAGGAGGAGGAGGGAGAAAGTTTAGAAAGAAAAGAAAAAGAGCTGGAAACCGAGTGGGAGATAAAATGATTTATGGGAGATCTGAGAGGAGAGATAGATGACAGACCAAATATCCGATTGCAAGAACGGGACCAGAAGGAAAATAACGCAGGTGATTAGTGCAGAGAGGGGAGGTGGAGGGGGAGAGAGGGAGAGGTGGGGGGAGTGATATCTTCAGACGCGCCAATTTTCCTCCCCGGCATCTTCCCTTTCGGTCGCGCGTGTCGACGCGCGCTGAGCGGCCCAAAGTGATGACTGTATGCAAGCGGTGTGTGTGTGTGTGTGTGTCTGCGTAGACTCGTTCATCTAGCAGACGCGGACGTATCGCTGAGCTACATCTGTGCCGCCGTGTTTGTCCTCTTTCTCGTCCCTTTGTCCTCGTCCTCCGGCGCGTCTCTCTGCTTGTCTTTCTTCCGTTTTTTTTTCCCCTTGTGTCCTTGCTTCTTCATCCATAAGCTCCAGTGGAACGCTCCCAAGAGCCTTTCGTTTTTGAAGGTTGTGTCCATCCCACTCGTGGGCCTCATAGTGTGTGTGTGTGTGTGTGTGTGTGTGTGTGTATGTGACTCTTGTTAAGTCTTCAGTACTGCAGTAGACAAAAATACACAAATAGTCCATCCCAATTATGCTACATTGTGGGGAAAAATAGAGGTGTTTTTTTAAAGATTATTTTAAAGGCATTTAATGCCTATATATTGACAGCGCAGATTAATTCAAGCTAATCGCAGCTGCGTCACATCAGCTCCCCTCGCAACCTGCGTGCCAACCTGTGTTGTTTTGCTTTCCAGCGACCAACGGGAGTCTCTCTTACATGGACGAGGAAGAGGAGGGGGAGCTCTACGGACATGAAACCGACTTCAGCAGCTCTAAGCGTCACTCCGATCCCCAGGAAAGGTCTGTGGCTGCGTGTGTTTTCTATCATAAGTCACCACACATGTGAGTGCTGAGCAAATGTGTACTTGCGACCGCAACTGAGGACACAAGTGGACGAGGCAGCTTCAAGCCGTTGCGCTGAAAATGAAACCAACGACCGATTTTTTTTTGTTTTTGTTTCAGAGAAAGCTTCCGCACCTCGAGCCCGGCCCAGCCCCAGTGTCCCGCCCAGAACCGGAGCCAGCGCCACTTCCAGCACGTCAAAGCCTCGAAGAGCATGGACCTGGGTACGACTCAGAACCCGCAACGCACTGGTGGGGGGACCTCTCCTTTTTATCCGCTCTGCATGGCGTCAGCATGCTCCTCGTCCTCGCCGTAATGCATGCAAACCACACGCACACATACAACCACGCAGTCGCACACGCGGGTGGGGAACCGTGCGTGCATGCATGCATGCTGCATGATTTCCTGGAAGCGGAGAGGCGGTTGGTTGATTGTCTCTGTGGCCGCCGGCAGTGGCTGGAGGACACTTGTGTCCCTGCAGGAACGTCAGGAGAAGGAGGAGCTTCCTCCTCTTCTTCCACATTCAGTCTAAATGTCAGTGAGGACGGATAATTCGAATTCAGGCTTCGTTTTAGTCTTTAATTTGTGCGGAAAAAGACTTTGTTACCTTTTCCATCCGGCTTCCCACAAGCCGCTTTGTCACCTGTTGCTCTCTGATTACGGATCCTCTCTCTGCGAGGGCTCAGTGACATTTCGGTGATTGTTAAAAATGTCAACATTAGAAATACGTGTAGCGTATGTGTGCCTGTCTGAGCTGATGCATACATCTGGCTAATATGACAGTGGTGCAGATGGGGCAGCACAACCAAAGCATGTTGTTTCAAATGTTACTTCCTCCAGTTCTTCTCCTCAAGCGGCTTCTATCGCCAGCTGTGTGTGTGTTGGTGTGTGTGTGTGTGTGTGTGTGTGTGTGTGTGTGTGTGTGTGTGTGTGTCAGAGAAAGAATTAGACAAAAAGACCCCCACCACCCCTTTTGTATTTTACACACTTGAACTTCACTAAATGAGCAACAAACAAATAATTGTTTAATCCCTGCCTACTCAAATGACATGTTGTCATCGGCAAACCATCACGCAGCCGTAACAGCAGCTTAGTAACCAGTCTCTGTCTCGCTGTCCTTTGTTCTTTATTGACAGCAGAGCGCATGAGGCCCGTTTAGATTTGACTTTTACCCGGCGACACCGGGGTTCAAGGGCCCCCGATTGTGAGAACTACATTACGAGAAATAATGAGTGCTGTTTAATGTGCTGATCTGCTAACGTATCCGACACACGCAGACATGCACACACACACACACACACACACACACACACACAGCGGACCTGCCGGCTGACGCAGTCCTGTCGACTCGCGGCAGACAGATGCCGTCAGAGACACACACACACGCAGACACACACACACACACACACACACACACACACACACGGCTTGAATTACTCTCCAGGCTTGTTTTCATTAGACAAGCATTTGCTGCGAGAAGTCATATTATTGCTTGGTTTTTGTGGTCAGGGTGTGTGTGTGTGTGTGTGTGTAGTTGTTACCATTGCATGTGCTCCTTATTGGCGCATTGGTCTCTTTTTTGGCTTTAGGAACGAGGGAGATTGGGGGGGTTGAAAAAGCAAAAAACTGGGGAAAGAGACATAAAGTGAAAGGGAGGATTAACAAGGAGCAATGATGGCGAGAGCGCTGATCAAAGGAGGGAAGGAGGGAGGAGAGCACTGCTGGATGGAGTCGCTGTAACTGAAGGAAAAAGGAAAACATTGAGAGGAGAAGTGAGGGTGAAGGGCAGGAGGTCAAGGGGGAAGATTGAGGGATGGTGGCTGGAAGGGGGCGGGGGGGATGACGAATGAAGTGAGAGAGAAAGGAGGAAGGGAAATGACTTCAGTAGCACCGAATCCAAACAAACATCACAGGAGAAAGGAAAAGCCGCTGCGCCATCTCGCAAAAAGAAGACGGCAAGAAAAACATGGCGGGGGGGGTGCAGTGAGATCAGAAGTGATGGAGATAAGATGAGACCTTATGATGTAAGGGTGATGTAATAACACATGTTCCTTTTGTTTCAGTGGCAGATGAGAGCAACGTAGGGTCCCTGGATGCAGGTTAGTCCAACTCATCACACACACACACATACACACTCATTTACCAACTGCTGACTAATTGAACCCTTTCACACGGCCGCCTCCTTCCAGCTTAGAATGTGGGAAGATGTCTGTGTCTGCATGTGCTCTAGTACACACTAAGTCGCTGAGTGAGTTGTGTTGTGCGACTGGCCCCACTACAATATTATTTTTATTTATTATAAAAATTCGGTATTATGAAAATATCGGTCATTTATCTTATCTAATATAAATAAACAGCTGTTTCTTTGTCTTCCAATTATCACCACTTATTACTGTGCATGTTCACTCCTTTTTTCAACCCCCTTTCTAGTGGCACAAACCCCCCCACACACACTCATTTCATCCCTCCTTTTCTGTCTCACATGCCCCAAACTCCCTCACTCCTCCTCCTATGAATATCCCCTTCATTTTGTGGAAGTGCAAATGAAAGTTGGGAGACGAGGACGACCACTCGTGAGAGACAGAGAAACGAATCAGTATTAGAGAGGACACTCTCGTGGAAGAAGGGACGCAGAGACAAGTGATGCTCTCAAACGTTTCATCTCGGCCTGCACACACTTTATTTCCCTTCACGTCCCCCTGTTTCATTTGGAGCTCCTTCGGAAGTAAGAGCACTCCAGCTCGTTCCAATCCGTGTGTGTCCCGCTGTCCGCCACTTTATTGTCGTCAAATCAGTCCGGCCTCTTTGCCCCATTCTGCTGCACGAGGGGGGACGAGGGGGGGGGGGGCGCTGACTTTCATGTCCTCTGCACCACCGTCCACTGTAAAGGGACCAAGAAAGGTGATATAAGCAGACCGGCAAAAAACGAGGGCGAGGAGTCTCAGCAGTTATTTGAATTTTAGCGAACCCCCCTCGTGAAACATCGAGGCCTTTTATCGTCAAACAGCTGAGCAGACGGCGGCGGAGTTTTTGGTTTCCCGTCCTGGCTCCGGTGTAACTGTACTCCAAAACGTGAGCCGGAGCTCGGCACGGCGCTTAAATGTGTTCTCCTCGAGATACGCCGACGTGCAAGCGGAAAAAGCAATGGAAGGGTGGGGGGGGGAAGAGGATTACCTCAGAGGGATTGAGTTCTGATTGAAACAAAACAAAAAAGCTCTCTGGTCTGGTCTGCCCCTCTACACGCCAAAGAAAAACGCCACACACACACACACATGCAACCATTACCGTTCGGATAGAGCTATGCTAATGGAGCGTCTCCATCGTCCCATGGAAAGTCCTCAAACATTTCAAATGATATAATAATTCAGCAGGAACTGAGACGCAAAGAAACCAAAATAAGAGACCATGTTATAAAGTGTTTGCGTGTCTATTTGTGGAAATAAGCAGGTTTGTTTGACTGAGTGTGTTTTTGAGTGCCGAGGCTGCGGCGGAGCCAATTTTTAAAAACTCCCTCCAGTAAACTAGCTCTGACATAGTGAATACCAACACAGAATATGAAATCCTGGAGGTTGTGTGTTTGTGTGTGTTGCGTGCGACATTCCGGTAATGAATCAAATCAGCAGCGGAGGAAGAGACGCATGAAATAGAGACACGGTGATAGAAGAGATGCGTCAAGTCTCAGCGAAACACTCGGTGTCCTCGTGTGCAAACTGAACAGCTCTTCACTTTAAATAGGACAGTCAAAGACTCGCTGCTGACGGGACATAAACAAACGTCTGCAGCTGCGTCTTTTTCACCGGGTCTTCATTTTTTTGCGATTGGGTGAGCTCTGTGTGTGTGTGTGTGTTTCCTGGAATGCATATGCATCGTCGTAACAGTTGCAAATGGTTTTCGAATGGTCTTATGTTGCCTGGGAGGATTCGTCTTTACTTGTGAGGACAAGCTCCACGTCAAGTTGTAATGTTGTACTGTTGAAGTTTGTGCCGTCGTACTGTGGCTCCTTCACGTCGCCACCAAATCTCTCTCTCTCTCTCTCTCTCTCTCTCGCTCTTCCTTGCCAACGCCATTCAGGCTTAGCGGCTGACAAACAGGCCGAGGAGCTTAGAACGAGCTCCGTCTCTGAAAGTGTGTGTGTGTGTGTGCGCGTGCATGTTGGGGAGGGGGGAGGGGGGGCAGTCCATTGTCTGGATCCATCCCTCGTTGGACTTTGACTTTGAATACGACAGTCACACATTGACGAGACTCTGCCAAGACGGTGTCTTTGGAGAGCCCCCCCGCCCCCTCTCCCACTCCCCTTCCCCTCTCTTCATTTTCCTCCACTTTATTCGTCCCTCTTCATTGTTTTCTCCGTCGCTGTGGATTTAACCCGCCGGGCACCTCGTTAGGCCGATGTGGATTGACTGAATAATTCAGCCGCCGCGCCGAAACGCAGCATGCGGAGGGCTGAACGAAGCACCCCCCCCCCCCCCCCCCTCTCCATCTCCACCCTCCACCCTCATTGCCTTCATACTTCACTCGCGCTCCGTCAGATGTGTTTAGCGCACTCGGGCGTTTCCCTTTCTTCCGCGTGTACTCTCTTGCGTATTGAATAGCCTTTGCCCCCAACCCCCCCGGCCCCCCACACTCCATCTCCCGCAGTAAGCCAATAAAGGTGAGCAGTAATCAGGAGATGGTCAGCGCTGTCGCCTGGTGCGGGTGGAGCCATTTGTCTCCATCAGGCCGGAGACACTGATCGCTGACGTGCACTCTGCTGTACGCCGCACGAGGGAGGGAGGGGAAGGGGGGGGGGGGACCGGAGGGGAACCAGCCATTTGTTTCTGTTGCGGACCGATCAGTTAGCCTCCCCGTGATGGATTAATTTGGCCTGTAGCACAGAGCTCACTTATAGCACACGGCATTGACTCTTCCCTGTTAAAGTAAACCTACGTCCACTCGGACTCGTTTCCGGTCGCTGTGGACAAACTGAGGTTGTTCTCCTTTTTTTTACATTTTAAAGTTGCACCATAATCAGTATATTTCTACACGTACTGTCGGTCTGTGGGCCACGCTGTTAGAATGTCCCGCTTGAACACATCGAAAGGATTGGTACCACGTCCATGTGTTTTCCAAGTATTTAGGGTCCTCGCTACGACTTAGTCGGAGAGCAACCTATTGTATTTGATGGAATTATCATTATTATACTTCTCACACTTTAAGGGCCTTTTTGGAGGCTTTATCATGTTCAAAAAGTTGTTAAATTTGGCATGAAGATAAAGAATTTGATACATTTGGGGTCTCCCCTTTTGGGTGTAAAGAAATGTCTCTATAGCGCCCCCTAGAAAAGTACCCTACTAGGCCAGTTTCCGCCCCGAATGTCCGATCGACTTGAAAATTGGCAAACATGTGCTCTTCCACATGCTCTACAAAAAAGTCAATCATGGTATGCAAATGCGCCTAACTAGATTTTCCGCCATTTTGAATTTTGTAAAAAACACGTTTTTGGCCATTTCTCCTAAACGCTTGGACGATTTGGACGAAACCTTCCACAAATCATTATTGGTTCAATGTCCCCCTGATCCACCCCAAATCGTGTTAGTATCTCAATGTTTTCTAGAAGATATTGGCCAATGAACTTCGCAATGGGTGTGGCTTAATCTGGCAAGATTCCTAATTTCCAAATTACTTTGCCTGCCCTCACCACGC
The DNA here is from genome assembly GCA_021346845.1 of Apeltes quadracus. Taxonomy (NCBI): domain Eukaryota; kingdom Metazoa; phylum Chordata; class Actinopteri; order Perciformes; family Gasterosteidae; genus Apeltes; species Apeltes quadracus. Next base: position 10,687,684 of record CM037932.1, on the reverse strand, counting down.
CTGCGGTTGACGACAACTCAGGGCCGAAAGGGTCATTTGACGGTGGCGGGCGTCCTCGACCGCATTGGTAGCCGTCCGGCCAGTGCTTCGACGTGCGGGGAGAGGACCCGTCCAGTGCTGCCAGTTCTTTTTGTAATTGATGACTCTCGTTCAATTGCTATGGAGCCCCGTGGGACGAGAGAGAATCTCATCTCCTTACGAGAGCCTCCAACGAGGACTAGAGAGAAGCCTTTGCTGCAGAGGAATCCGCCGGCCGGCCGGCTGCCAAGCCGCTCCTCGGAGCCATGTTGACTTTCAAAGTAGCCCGTTCCTGCCTTCCTGCCAACCGAGTAGCCCTGGGACCGCTTGGTGTGTCTGTTGTCATTTCCTCTCTCTCTTCTCCTTCCGCAGCATCCTCTCACCGGGTCTGTTTTTCTCTGCCAGCCCCCAACTATCGCACCCTCTCCCTCAAACCACTTTGTTGCTCTTGTCTCGCTTGTCATCCTCTCTCTCTCTCTCTCTCTCTCTCTCTCTCTCTCTCTCTCTCTCTCTCTCTCTCTCTCTCTCTCTCTCTCTCTCTCTCTCTCTCTAAAAGCAGCTTAATTCTATCATCTTACAGTTGGACGGAAGTAATTACATTTATGACACAAATCCTGCTACTCACAGCAAAATACTGTGTGTGTGTGTGTGTGTGTGTTTGTTTGTTTGAGAGAGAGAGAAAGTGTGTATTTGCATGGTCATCACCCAGTGTGTGTGTTTGTGTGTTCTGTTCAATCCCTGATAACCCAGCCCAACACCACTAAGCTATTTATAATGCTATTTATTCCTGCAAACAGACTCTGGGGTCACAGCGTTTGTACACGTTTGAGTGTTTTCTACTCGTCGTCAGACGCCGTAGATTCCCCAGTGGACGATGAACCTTGACCCCCCCCCCCCGCCTGCTTCCGCTGTGCTTGAGTGACCCAGATCACAGGCATATTTTTTCACATGGAATGTATTAATCTACAGAAAGCAACCCGTGACTAAACGCTGACCGATCTCGGCGTGTCTTCGCAGCCTGAGCGTGCCGGATTACCGCTGTGTTGACACCGAAATAAGGACGTCGGAGGCCGCTTTCTCTCTGAGGTCGCCTCTGCTTCAGAGCGTTGTTGGCAACCGCAATCGTGTCGGCGGGAGGAGGTCTCTGATGAGAGTGTGAAGAAGGAAGGAATAACACATCAAAACCAAGTTGTTTTTAATGCCATCAGTGGCCTGGGCTCAAATGTCACTGGCGTCCATGACGCTTTCCAACAGCGGATCATCTATTTGGAATACACGCCACTCTCAGCCCCAGTACAGACTCTTATCTGTTTTTCATATGTGGCGTGTGTCTTTACGAGACTATTTCTTCCCGCTCTAATAAAGCCCTGGCTCCGCCTCGCTTCGGGCAGAAGGCCACAGTCCTGTTAAGCCTCTGGAAGTTATTAAGTCGCAGGGAGTCATAACAAATACAGAAGATGGCTTGAAGATGGGGTCTCGCTCATGGGGAAGCTGGTGTGTGTGTGTGTGTGTGTGTGTGTGTGTGTGGAGGCTGTGCTGCTGTAGAGACCGGGCCCGAGTGTGATTACACCGCCTCCCCCTTTTGACATGAGGTGGGAGGTTTCACGACCATGGATCAAAGTGAGTGTTTCTCTGCTGGAGCACAACCTGCTCTTCCTGCTTTTGTTTGAATCAGTTACATGCTGAACAAGTGCTGTGTATTTTTTTTATTGTAGCAGTATATTTGATATCAGTAACTCATTCATAGACATTTGAGTTGTATTTGCTCAACGCATGTGGACGTAATTACAGTTTCTGCTGCTCCCAAAAAAACCTTGCTCTTAGAGCTGCATAAGTAAACTCAGACTGGACTCCATCTGCTTGATTCCATATAGATTCTCCACACGGCGCTTTGCATCTGAATGTCATGCACGCTGTGTTTATGGATGGAAGTGTCACATGTCACGGCCCTCGTCCGTCTCCTCTCTGAGCTGCAGACTTGCATTACTTATGTGCATACATTCTGTGCACCTTGTTACTCTTTCTGTGTGTGTGGGTTTAATGGTTGTTTAAATAGATGTGGAAGTCACATCTGCCCTTCTCATCTCCTACGCTTTGAGAAAAACACACACACACACACACACACACACACACACACACACACACACACACACACACACAAACACACACACACACAAACACACATAGGAGCTGTGTGCATAGAGAATCATTAGCTAAAGTGAGGCAGGTTTTGCTATCATGAATCACAGTGGCATCCTATCGACAAGCCAGAGCTGGCAAGAATTCCAGAGTGTGCGTGTGTGTGTGTGTGTGCGTGTGCGTGTGTGTGTGAGGATTACCAGTATTTTGAGCTGGCAGTGAGCCCGGCCTTTCTCCCCTCTACCCCATTTCTCTCCGTCTCCTTCTCTGCCACCGTGGTATTCCCCCGAGGAGACTTAATTTGCTCTCCGCCTGCCGCCGCTCCTCCCCTCCCTCCCTCTTCTCCCCTGTCCCGCTCACCATCCGTAAACCAAACGTGGAAGCGCACATTACCGATGCCCACCACAGGTGGAACCCCTCGCAGTGGGCTCGAGGCCCAAACCCCCCCTCCATCCACCCTCAGCGTGTCATTGGCCGCTGGCTGGGGTTTCTGCAGCAGGGCGCCATTAACCGCTGGATGAGCACGCTGTGTACACCACTTGTAGAGATTACCTACTGTGAAGCTCGCTCACCTCGCCGCCCTAACCACCCTTAAATACCTCCAGCATCGCTTCTTCTCATCCGTCCTGCTCTTCATCATCCCTGCTGCCGGTATCCCTCCCTCCCTCAGTAATACCTCTCTCTGTCTACTTGCGATGATGGATGGCGGGACCAGCAACAGGGAAGCAGCCCTCCCATCCATCACAAACTCAACAACGGCGTAGTTAACTGCATCACTGTTTCTTTGGTTTTCCTGGCTCTGCTCTCCCGAGGTCAGCCGTGTCGCCCGCGCTCTTCCCGGCCCCCCGGGCCGCCGCCTCCGCAGGCGGCTCGAGCCAATCGGAGCGAGGCACGGCCAGGTAAACCCATCGTGGCCAGTCCGCCTGCGCGCTGAGCAGGTCTCGCTCATGTGAAAGATGGAGGCTGTGCCGCTGTAGATAGTGGGCTCCAATGTGATTACACTGCCTCCCCCTTTTGACATGAAGGGGGAGGTTTCACGAGTATGAATCAAAGTGAGTGTTTCTCTGACGGAGCGCAACCTGCTGCCCTCCTGTTCTTCTAAATCTTTTTGCCCCTGTTATAAAGGATGCGATCAGTGTGTCTACACGCCGAACAAGACATAAGCGTTGAATTATATTTACTCAACTTACATCGTTACAACGGTGCAGCACCGACCTGACGGAGCTTCTTACTCCTCGTCTCTCTGTGTCCAGCAGCCCCAGCAGCTCCGGTGGAACTCGGCCCCACCCTCGGCTTGAAAAAGTCCAGCTCCCTGGAGAGCCTCCAGACGGCCATGTCCGAGGTGAACCGAAAGAACGAACTCCTCCCCTTCCACCGACCTCGCCCCAACATGGTCCGGGGGAGAGGCTGCAACGAGAGCTTCCGAGCGGCGATCGATAAATCCTATGACGGGCCACCCGAGGAAGAGGACGGTAAGGGGTGAAGAGGGTCTGCCCGTTAACCCGGCAACATGCCACGTGGGTTTTTTGCGTTTCTGTTGTTTTTCGATAATTCCCCAGCAGCTCCTGCTGACAATCAATGTCTAATTAATCTACATTTTACTTCAATGCCCCAACATTAATTTGGACTCATATTCTGTGTTTTTCCCCCCAATAACAACCGCGCCTGCTCTCAGAAAGCCCCCGGTGAGCTCAGTGTCGGCCCGCTGTATAATTTGATTAGTTAAGCATGGAACAACCCACAATTTTGCAAGCAAAGTCACACCCGGGGCTCAGGGCGGCGACACGTATGAAGCTAAGCTGCAGCATTGTCTCACAAGATGGGATGCAATCTGGATCTGCTTTTAGCTTTAAATATTCATCCAGGAGCTAAATGGTAAGCTCTTGTGTTTTGTTTTTGTTTCACCGTGAGGTGCGGCTCAATTCCCAGCTGTGTTATTAGCAGCGAGCTCTTATCTGTCACCACTGGAGTAATGAGTCAGGCTGTTTCAGATCACTACATTCACACAGGATAGGACTAATAGGGCATGTCAACGCCACACACACACACACACACACAGTTGGCACATCTGTCACAGTCTTTCTAAATGTTCAGCACTTTCCGAGCTGCTGCTAATTGACAGGAAGCGCGCCTCTCTTTTTTTCTTTCTTTATTTCCCTGTTTCTCTCATCCTCTCGGGCTTGAATTGTATCTTCTCCTCGGGGGGTAAAGTAAACACCCCGAGGAGAAGATGTATGTAATGTAAATGCTTCTCACCCGCTACTTGTCCGTGTTTTTGGGAGGCTTGTCTACTTGTCTCCTGTCGTTGACCGGGCACGCTGACGTATCGTGTGGGATCCTTAGCCGAGTCCAGCGAACTGCAGCTCTTTCACAGTTTCCACTGAGTTTAGCTGTCGGGGGGAGCATTGAACGGAGGCTTTGAGTCACCGGCCTGCAGGGCTCATTTCAGCTGGGATGGATTATGGTGCCAAATGCAACAAAATACTTCTTATGTCGCCCGTCTTCACGCAAAGTACGGACGGTCGGGCGGCTATAGACGGAATGTGACGAGCATGGTTTTAAACATGTCACACTATCAACGCTCGCTCAATGTTTGGTTATTGTTTGATGTCTGGTTGCTGCGACGACCATCCCAATTGAAACCGATGCCGGAAGATGTTGGTTTTTGGGATAAGTGAATGAAGAGCTTTTAATTTATATGTGTATACACATGCATATATTTGTTTTTCCGCTGACACGTGTAGTGCACACACACATCCACACAAACACAGATACACAATTCCAATAGCGTTCAGTTACCAGACAGCCTTTGTAATCGAGTCTGAAGGGAATGTCCACACAAGGTTAAATCTCAATTCAAGGAACTAATTTGGTTTGTTTATCTGATAAAATCTGACAAGTGTTCTCTGTGTTTGTGTGCGTGTGTGTGTGTCTGTGATGTCATTGTTATTCAAGGCCAGCCCTCCAGTCTGTCGAAGAAGAAATGAGGCCTCAGAGTTTATGCTCTGATCGTCTTTTCTGTGTTCCAATTATCTTTCTAATTATTTCACTGTAAAGTTAATAAATCCGACCTCGATATGTTAAGTAGAAAACGGCCCAACATGACGGCCCTGTGTGTGTGTGTGTGTGTGTGTGTGTGTGTGTGTGTGTGTGTGTGTGTGTGTGTGTGCGTGCGTAGTGAATATGTACATCGTTGTTTTCCCTTTTGTTCGTGTGCACTCTTGTGTCACCTATTGTGTCTTAAACAGGGTTTCAAAGTTTACAGAGAGTCGATTGAACCAACTTAAAGTCAGAGCCTCCATCCACAGTTGTTCATATTTTCAGTGTCTTTTGATAAACATTCTTTTTATTGGACATACATGCTCTAGCCGACACACCGCAGCGCATCATCATCTAATCCCCATCTTCCCTGGTCCCCTTCCTCCTCTTCGCTGTAGACGATGGTTCGGAGCCGAGTTCGGGCCGGGACACCCCTGCCAGCAGCTCGTCCCGCCAGGGGCTGGCAGATCGGATGGAAGACAAAGGAAAAGAAAAAAACGAAAAGAAAAAGAAACTAAAAGCTAAGAAGGACAAGAACAAGGGGAAGGGGAAGGAGAAAGAGAGAAAGAAGGCGGCGGAGCCCGAGGAGACGGAGAAGAAGAGCAAGAAAATAGTCTTTGGTCTGCTGAGGTAAGTGTGTGTGTGTGTGTGTGTGTGTGTGTGTGTGTGTGTGTGTGTGTGTGTGTGTGTGTGTGTGTGTGTGTGTGTGTGTGTGTGTGTGTGTGTGTGTGTGTGTGTGTGTGTGTGTGTGTGTGTGTGTGTGTGTGTGTGTGTGTGTGTACTGAGCAGATGACCTGATTATTTCTGATCAAAATGCCTTTTGTGCGTACTGTTCATTTAAAATGGCCGACACAGTACTTGCTGTATACTAGCACCTGCTAAAATGACCTGCTTTTATCCGGCATGTGATATTTTGAAACATTTAAACTACAGCCGCCTGTGTTAGCGTGTGTTTTGAGGCTCATTTCGTAAGCTGTTCCGCAACTGTCTGGCAGTACTAAACAGCGTGTTTGTGTTACGTGTCATATGAAATCAACCGTCACACCCAAATAATATGTTTGTAACATTTAATTAGTTGTATTTTCATTTTAAACACAACCTGTTTCAAAATTCAAGGTTGAAATTGGCATTGAATGAATCAAATCAACCTCCTGCCGGCGTGCACTAACTGGCCTTCACCAGCTGCTAGCCCGACGTCAGTGTTTACATCGCACCAACAACACAAACACAAAGACACACAGTCCTCCATCCACAAAAGCATCATTTATTTTCTGTCAGAAAGGGCGTATGCATGTATTCACACTGAATCAGACTAAAATAAACCTCGGACTGAGGTCCTTTTTCTCCCCTCGTGAAACACCGTCACGTGTGCACAAGCACACAAAGACCACTCTTAAAGCGGCGCCCCAATTTCCCTAAGAGGTGCGGCCAATTATCAGCGAGAACTATTTGATGTGATTAACTTAAACACTCCCATCTTCCAATGTGAGTGGGACATTTAAGTGGACACGCGGCATGAATGGGGCAAAGTGTTTTCACGAACAATCTGTACTTTCTACCTTAATTGCTACCTAACGTCGGGTTTTTTCGCCGCGGCCGTTGCTTAAAAGGGATTTCGCATGTCCATTACGCAGATTCAGATCTTAAGAAAAACACTAGCAGGCAATTTGATCTGGAGAATCCAGCCGCTGCCTTTGAAAACCCTCTGACAAAAGTGGTCTGTGTGAACCAGGACACGGAAAAACACTTTGATTTCAGAGTCGGACTTTGCCGCTAAGATTGTGTCACAGAATTGCACGTTATTTAAAGGGAAATATTATGCAGTTAGAGTAATATGCACTAATTGCACTCAATTTAATAGGTTCTGGGCTATTTCCTTTTAAAGTCTCCCCCTGTTTTGTTCACTTCTTTTCCACCTTGTTTTCCTCAATCTCACTTCAGTGCGCGTTTAGTCCTCAGTGAGAAATATTCTTACACATAGCAAAGGGTGCTTCATTTATGATGTTTAGATTCTTTTTTTTAAATTAAACGTTTCACTTCCCGGAGCATCCCAAATTAAATACATATTTTTCTGCACTGACCCTTTAATTCAAAGTAACCATTGCACGCACGTAATCCAATTTGAAAACATTAGCATGGACCACAGTTCAATTCAACCTGAAGAAGAGGTACTTTTAGATATGATACAGCCTATTCAGTAGTCAATCATTCAGGACACAAAGAGAGAAAAAACAACAAGGCATGAATATGTATGCGTCGCTATCTGTTGTGGCACAGAGGAGAGAAAGAGAGACAGACATAGAGAGGGAGAGAGAGTGAGAGCAAACGTTGTCTTGTTTCATAATTAGAATATCACCTGAAAGATACATTTTACATTTACCCGGTGGACATTTGACTCATTCTTACCCTTTTGTGTTCACGTTGGGATGCATCCCTCATATGCACAGATTACACACCTGAAGATCTCAATTGCTTTTTACCATCACAGCTCTGAGGGCGATAAGTGAGACGCCTGAAGAGGTTCTTCCTCTTTCACCGTGTCTTACCATCTCAGCAAGGCTCTAAGTGCCTCGGAGTTCAAAGGGGCTGTCCCGCCCAATCCCTCATATTTCTTCTCTGTCCCCTAACCGCACAGTCTGTTATTATGGCCTGAGCAGACCGCACTGCTCACTCGAGAACATCTCGGGTTTAAACTAAGCGAGCCTCCCCTCTACGCACCTATTCTCCCATCCGTCCTTTCCACTAACCAGTAATTCCCCCATCACGTCCTGCCTTAAGTGCCTTAAGAAGCCATACAATACACCCGAGGATATTTCAGACCTTCCCTCTACACCCCATCTCTCATCAGCGTGAGTGGGCCTTGATTTCAGCCCGCCGAGCATCTCCACCCTTTCTCTCCTCTCCCTTTAGCCAGCCACATTTCCAGAACCTCTCTCCACAACCCCCAACCTCCATTAACGCTATTAGCATTTCTCCCTCTCTGGTCTGCTCCCTCCGGCTCCCTATCCGCATTTGATTGCACGTAATGGAGGTGGACCGCGAAGGCAAATTGGTGCTATTCAGCGCGGTTCGATTTCGGCCGCGCCGCTGATTTGTCATATTCATCTCAGGCCAGCATTGATTGGCCTAATGGTGGAGAGGAGAGGCGGCGCGTGATACTTAACCTGACTCCGGGGCGTGAGGGGTTCTTCTGGAGTGAATGTAAATGAAAGTTGTTGGCCGGTTCACACGTTTGAAACACCGGATCTCTTCACCAAACATACGGCATTGATGTTGAATAGTGCGCTTCCCTCTTAAAGCACCGTAGACACGGGAATCGCCAGAGCGGCCGGTTTACCGTCACCTTTTTCACAGCGATGGAGGCAGACGGATCAAAAGAGTAAAATGTAATCTGCTCAATGTGCTGTTCCAGTTTGTTTAAAATACTCTTTAAAGTGGGCAGCTTGCTCATTCACTCTGTCATCTCAACTGCTGCCACCTGCCAGTCAGTCATGCCAATCATCCGTCTGTGTGTGTGTGTGTGTGTGTGTGTGTGTGTGTGTGTGTGTGTGTGTGGTGTGTGTGTGTGTGTGTGAGCGAATGTAACCATCCTAGTGTCATGAATAATCATGTGGTGATGAAACATGATTGGTCACGGCGTCAGATGGTTGGCATATAGCTGGCACACAGTAGCTGTGAATCTTCCTCTGACACCCTGTGTGTGTCTGTGTGTGTGTGTGCGCGCGTGTGTGTTTCTAAACTGTCTGCAGTTGTGTGCATCTTTGACACATGCGCACGTCCCTTCAGCCAACACCACCGACGTGCATCGTCATATTGTCGCCGTTTGTGGGGTGTGTGTGAGTGCACAGATATGAATATGGATCTCGGTGAGGTCAATGCGGGGACGCAAAAGGTCTTCTGGGCGTCTCCGATTTGTCCGTGTGCGCCGTAAACGATGCGCGCACGCTGTTCGTTATCACATCGCAGACGGTGTGAATTTATGACAATCTATGGTAATTAATGCGTGGTGGCCAGCTCGGTTGTAATCGTGCTCTGATGTGCTCACCTCCGTCTGGTGTGCGCGCCGCCGTCTCTGCGTGCAAGACATTTTTTCACGGGCCGCCGAACACATCGCTTACTTCCAAAAAGCAAACGGGCGACGGTGTTTTAACTTGAGCGGAGCTCCGAGCTCACGGAGCGACGTAATTGGCGAGCGCAGGCCGCCGTGAGAAAACCTGTGAATGGAAGGAAGCACAGGAAGGTCACAATTGGAGCGTGGTCATTGCCTTCACCTCCAGCTGATGCCTGTAATTACTCCCTGTGTGCTACACGAGCCTCTTCCGCCTCCTCCAGCTGGTCGCGACGTAGAACCCGCGATCACAAGCCCACCCCGACCATGTTCTTTTTCTCATTATTTAATGCTAGTTAGTGGATGTGCACATGTGGAAAAAGGGACAAATAACAAACACAGTTAACAAGGTAAGATGATGCCAATCAAAGAGTTTCAGAAGAGACTTCATGTTTTCACGATACCATCAGCAAAATCTATCATTTGAATTTAATTTAATTCATCAGTTTACATACATATCAAATAACTAGTTCATTTATTTTGATGAAAGATTAGTTGTCCATCAAATGATTATTTTAATCTGAATGGGTGAGGGGGAAGGGGGGAGGGGGTCATAATTCAAATGGGGAGGGCGGAGGAGACCCACCAGCTGCCAGTCAAACGTCATGACAGAAAGTCATTGGGGTGTCACGGACTGATGTCACGGCTGCCAATCATCAGTGTGGATTGTGTGTCAGTGTAAATTTTTATTCTTTGCCTCCTCACAGTGTGTGTGTGTGTGTGTGTGTGTGTGTGTGTGTGTGTGCACGTGTGTGTGCTTGTTATCAGACACATTCGTCAATATCCCGTTCGCTCAGGGACCCTGAAAGAACAGGTGAAGTGAGTCCCAGATGTTTGTACTCATTTACTGAGATTTTTTCTCTTCAGAAACACGAGAAACACGAATGTGGAACGGCCCCCTTCTGACTCACATTGGGCATGTTTGTGTGTGTGTGTGTGTGTGTGTGTGTGTGTGTGTGTGTGTGTGTGTGGTATTATTCTTTATTGTAAGGACTCAAGCTGGACCCCTCATCTAAAAATATATATTTTTAATTTTATTTTATTTTTACCTTTCAACAAGTCTTTCTTCTGTTTTCCTGCTGGGGTTGTCATGGAAACCAACGAAATGTCCACTTCAAATGAAACCAAACCTACTTCAGTTTAATAAAAATGGTCAGACCGAGTTGTAAAAGCTACAGTAGCTCTGAAAAATGTAGAGGTCAGCCTTCATGACTATTGGTCCCAACCACTGGGACCTTCTAATAGGTATGTGTCTCATCCATGCAGGGTGGAGTTAGCAAGCTAGCTAGCTCGCTAGCTAGCCAGGCTGTTAAACCTCTGTTAAACATCTTAATGTCTCATTCCCCACACAGCACAGAGCTCATCCAAGCATAAGGACTTGTGTTTTCGAGTCACGGCAGCATTCAACAGGAAGTAGAAGGCGTTTGAAGAAAGTGTGAGTCACGAGAGGTCGTATACATTAAGAGTGATTTTAATGCTCAAGTGACGACGCTGCTCAATTCTCTGCATCTCCATCACATCATCATTTATGAGACATAAAATGAAAAGGCCGAAATCAAAGAGAGATCAGTGAAAGAAACAACCCAAACCGATTTATGCTTTTGCTTTCTCCTCAAAAACCCTCTGAGGGAAAGAAAAGGTCAAACCCGAGTGTGATGACATGGTGAAACAAGCCGATTTACCTCCTACTTCGCTGGGGCTCCTTGTTCTCGTTGGATACGCAGCCTGCAGGCACAGAGACAAATACCCCGGCACACCGAGCGCGCAGCTTTCTAGTTCTGTCACTTCCCTCACATGCCACACGACACTTTCTAAATGTAAGTAGATTGAAAATATTACACGTGGTTATTGTTGTTATTCTTGTCCATCTTCATTGTGAAACTTGAACCTGTTTTTTTTCTACTTTTCAAAATGTAGTGAATGTCTTTTTCTTTAGTTAGTAACTGAAAAACAGCCCAAACTCTGGAGACTGCCGGCCTATATTTCACTGTGCCACTGACCAGGGGCCCCAAGGCCTGTGTGTGTTTTAATCATTCATATAATGGACCAAATTCCAAATTGCAGGAATTAGATTATGACTTTTCCTTTCCTTTTCCCGGCTGAACCTTTAGTAGCTATCTGCTACGTAAAGATCAATGACACAACGGCAGATCACATTCTAATTATAATGTTGGCTCATTTTCTTTTGTGCTTTACATACAAAATCCAGTCATGTCTTCTACGTTGCACTTTTTTAAAGTCCTATTTTGTAAGGGGTTTTTTTTGCGAGTAATACAAACAACCTGCAATTTATTTTTCATCTTTTAATTTTTCCGTTTGAAAAGCTGAGGGCGAGAGGAGAAACGGGGACGACAGCACGGGCGACAGCAGAGGAGGTGCTGTTGGAGGTTAAGCGCCGCGAGAGGAGGGTTTGATGGCACGGGGGCGGCATGCCAAGCGAGATGGAGGGGTGCGGGGCAGGGAGAGATGAGGTCCGTGTGAGAAAAGGGAGGAGAGTCGTGACGTAACGGAGGAGGAAAAGCTAAAAGGGAGATGGGTGAAAGAGGGGTGAGTGAGTGAGTGAGGGAGGGAGAGTTGAGGAAAAGGGTAAGCCTTCAACTCTTGGAGGGAGCAGTAATTAGAGCAAGGCTGCTCCCCTGTGAGGCAAACACACACACACACTCGCACTGTTAATGCACACACGCACACACGCACGCGGTTATGGCCCTTCATGCCCATTGAGCTCCCTTCAAAGTATTTCCCCAGCGTACATGTGCTGTAGTTTGTTTTCCTAGCTCAGCTACAAAATCGCCGCATATTAGAATGACCACGAGTGCCCATTTGAATAATGCACGAGCAGGTACAGTGACACATCAGCAGCGGCGGGTCGCGGAAATGTAGACCAAGGACTAATAAATCAATAATTTTGCCAGATAAATAATACATTAGGCGGGATGTAGGGTCACAGTTTGCATGCCGGAGTTATTAACTATTTACCAGGTTTGACTGGCTCCGTTAACCGCGTCCTTCTCACCGCGTGGCTGCTGGCCGGGGCAGTCAACGAGCTGCTTATGAACATTTCAGCCTCTCAGGGGCTCTTATGCATCTAAATGTGCATTAAAGATGAATTAAGTCCTGTTCTTGGTTTAATATGTGACATTGTACTTTACAAAAGAATACATTTATATGTAATTGTTTTCTTCCCATAACACTGCACTGCAGGTTCAGTAATGCCGTCTTTAATCAGGTGTGTGTGTGTGTGTGTGTGTGTGTGTGTCCAGCAGCGCTGCGTGTGCTGCTGATGCTGACCACACGCTGCTTTGACCTCTGTGGTCTGCGTATTGACGTGTGGCCACTTTGTCCGTCGTGTGTATGCCATCTTTTAATTTAGATTAGGAGGTTTAGAGTAGCAACAGCTTCACGTCCACTATCTCATGCGTCAAATCAATCAATTACACTGTTACTGCAGTACGACTACGTAAGAAGATTATGAAACTACCTGCTGTTCAGTTTTTATTTCGCGGAGGAAGAAAACTACTAGAAGAGACATAGAAGCCAACATATGTTTTTAGAACATTTTAATTTAGACATGACAGCTGCTCACTAAGCTCAATAGGCTGACGAGCTGCAGCGTGACACACCTTGGTATGTATGTGTGTGTGTGTGTGTGTCTGTGTGTCTGTGTGTCTGCGTTCACCGTGTTGGATTGTGGGAGACGTCGTGTTTGTGCCTTACCGCTCATCGACGGCTTTATTTACTGCGATGTTCTTTGTCCACCTGTGTCATTATTCATCACTCATTGCGTGTCTCTTCTCTCCGTCCAGGTTCGGGAAGAAGAAAGAGGAGAAAAAGGAGGCGAAAGCATCTCGGCGACAGAAGTCGGACATCATGAGTGATCACGAGTTTGAGAGGATGAAAGAGGAGAGGGAGAGGTGGGGAGCTTTGATGGTCTGCTTTTTATTTTGTTTATTTGCTTTTAATTCTCTGACATGCAGACTGTGAGTAAATATTACTCTGACTTGCACAGTATTTGAACTGTTTATATGAGAGGGATATTCCCCGTCTTTTGTCATCGAGGGGGATTCGGTAACCTTCTTTACTTTTCCTCCTCGTGTTTGTTAATCCTTCAACATGCCGTTCCTTTCTTTTTTTTGACATCCTTTCTTCGTGGTTCCCTTTTCTCTGACCCCGGTCCTCATTATGCCACTCATCGAATAAATTGTGCCTCTGTCTGTCCGGTCAGGATCGAGGCGGGGCACCCCGAGCTGAGAGAGCAGCGCAGAGACCAGCAGGCGGGCGCGTCGCCGTATCCAGATGTCGAAGACGAGGAGCTGGACCCCAACTACGCCCAAATACAACCCTTCAGGGGCCGAGAGGCAACGGCGCCGCGGCCTCAGTCCCCTCCCTACAGCACAGTTCAGCTGGCCCACGTTGGCCCACCGTCCCCCCAGGGCGCCGTCCCAGGGCACGGGAGTCACGGCAGCGACGCTGGAGCCTTCCCCGGTGATGACCCGCTGGATCGGCTGTACGCCAAAGTCAATAAACCAAGAGGGGCGGGACCTACGCCTTCCGCTGTTGCCGCTGCCGCCAATGACGGGTAAGAGCCCCTCAGGGTAACGCTTAAGACATTTTAGCATGTGATTGATCTTTAAAAAGTATTAGTTTTGTCCTTTTTTAAAAGCCCCCAAATAAGCCCGGCGCCCCTCCCTGTAGAAAGGTGGGCTGACGGCTGCCAGCGTCGCCCCCCCACCCCCCCTGCTCCTTTGCTCTTTCACCCCTCTTATCTTTCCCAGCAGCATTACTTTGAGTCCCTCTTAGGTTTACCTGCCAGCGGCCAGTGTGTGTGCGTGTGTGTACATGGACTAAAAGATACAGACGGATGCAAGAGGAGAGTTTGAATTGAGCCTCGCTGTGAGCTGCCATAACCACACATTGTGTGTGTGCGTGTGTGTTCATCCCCTTTATTATGTCAGTCACACCTCAGACGATGCTGGATATATTTACCAGTGCACACATGTTCTCACAAACACACACTTCCATCTTCATTTAGTAACCCCGTCTGATGGACAGTTTCAGGCTTTATAGAAATGTTTCCGACACTGTATTTCTTACATATTATTGCCTCACTGCATAAATAGTGGCTTGTGAAAGTGCTGAGTCATTTGACCTCGGTGTGTAGGGTAAACCTTGGGAAAGAGTTCATGAGATCAGCAGGGTTCGTGCTGCGTAAAAACACGGTGCAGTGCAAGTGATTGGTCTCCAGTCTATTATATAATTATCTGCACGGATTATTTAATTAATCCCAAAGTTATTCACTTAGGTTTCCCCATCTGTTTCCTTTCTTAAAAGAAGTAAAAAAAGTCAAAGTTCTTGATTTTTGGAAACCTTTATCCGTGGCCACAGCATTCCGTGCAGTTAGTGCTCCTCATTCATCATCGCGTCCCCCCAAGTATCGGCTGACACTAATCGATGGCGCGGCCGTGTCAGAGGGAGGCCGAGCCGCGGCGTGCATGTGGGAGACGCAGATAAACAGAGTCACTTGAGGACTCCATTCCATCAGCACTTCAGCGAAGCCATGGAGCACACCGATGAACCCACACACACGCACACACACAGACACACACACACACACAGACTTCATCCCTAAGTTGACTTACTTCTTTGTTATGTATGGACGGCCGTCTGTTAGAAAGGACGTCACGGATGTTTAAAAAAGTGTCTCCAAAAGCCAAGCAGTGAAAAGAAGCACGGAAGCACCTCATCCTGGATAATGTGAGATAACGATGACAATTTAAGGGCTGAAACAACACCGTCAGCTGGAATCAGCCGTCTCCAACGCACTCCCTCGTCTGGAAACTGTGAGTGCTGCTGCTCCACGAGCAGATACGCAAACCAGCAGCTGAGTCAGTGGAAATGACGATCGCTGTTGGGCTTTCTGGATTAGAGGTTCGGGACGATACTTTATGTTTGCTGTGAATTTGGCATGTGCTACGTTTCCCCCCTGTTGCTTTCTTTTGGATGGAGCAACGATTTAAACGACAATCATACTCTTCATGTAGAACTCGTCATCTGTTGGTGACACGCAGCAGAATATGAGGAATGCCACCGGATGTTGCCTGTGCTTACCCGTGCAGTTTGCTGCGTTGCTGCTGCAGCACCTCCACTAATTTAAAAAGCCCCGTAGTGATTTTACGCTGCAGCTGGGTCCGAGCCAAACTCGGCGCCTAAACGCTATTCTTTCAAATCTGTCCCTGGCATACAGCAGCATAAAGGCACATTGACAATCAGGCACTCAGTAGTTCTAATGCTTACATTCTTCCAAAGCTTTGATAAACTCCACAGTAGCGGTGCAGCGGGCCGTTTTTGAGTTTTTGTTTGTGACAGTAAAGAGATTTACTTTTATCGGCGGTTTGCTTTGAGCAGCAACATTACAGAGGGACAGTTATTTAACCACAATGCAACACAAAGTATCACATGCTTCTCAACCCGCCCAGCGCCTTTGATTCTAAAGGGCTTCCAAAGAGTTTAACACAGACTCATTTAGTGAAGCCAACACACACACACACACACACACAGAGGCAGTGCATTTATGTGCCAAAATGGACGACCTCCACAATGAGGCGTCTCGCTGGGACAGCGCCGTGTGCTGAACTCAATCAAACGTACGGGCCAGAATGAACACATCATCAAGACTTCTCGGAGCAGGCGGCAACTCGTCTTCGTGCCATTACTGCCGCTCGCTCCCGTTGGCACGGGGGGAGGGGAGACGGTGTTACGTCCTGGCGCCGTGGACCCGGCGTCCCACCAGCTCGCCACGCAGATGGACGGACCGGGGGAGGACGCTGTGGGAATCAGACCGGGGACACAACAGGAATCTTTCTGAAGCTTTTCAAGTGCAGTCTTTGCCCAACTGTTTCCTCTCGCACTCCAAAGTCAGAGTCCAGAGTCAGTACGATGTCAAACGCACGCGCGCACACACACACACACACACACACACACACACACACACACACACACACGCGCGCACACAGTGAGTCCATTTCCTGAAGTGAGTGAGTGAAGGATAAGTGCTGCCCTCCGTTTTCTTGAGTGGGTACTCCCCCCCCCCTCCCCGCCGCCCCCTCTTCCGACCCTCGTCCCCCCAATCGCTACCACCAGTACCTAACCCTTCCAAGTGCCCCTTGCAGGTTACCATAACAACCACGACCTCTGGCACTCCACCAATTAGAAAACAATCAGTCTGGAGAGGCCGGAGTGGAGTGAGCCGGAGAGGGAGAGGTGCTGTGGCGCATGAGGGAAAGATAAATGGGGAGAAAATAACATCAAGAGCGAGAGAGAAAGTAACCTAGAGGGAAATAAAGAGGAGAGCGAGAAGGTCCCGAGTGGGTCACATATTAAAAAGAAAAACCGGAGGGAGCAGAGCTCCTCCTTTGCTGCTGGGACGAATAGCACCGTACAGTGATACTTCTAAAGATCTATGGAAATTGAATTCATCAGATGTTGTGTCGGGGAGGTGTTGATCTGCCTGATTTGTCTGTGGGAAACCGTTTGGCAGGCCTGTGCTTTTTATTCTATTATTTAGACAAAAATCCATACAGAATTCATTCCCGTTTTACACCGTGGTCGATATGACAACAGCACTCACTCCATTGTTTATGCCCCCTCCCCTCCCTTCTTGGTGTCACTGTATTTGTGTTGATTCGGGGGTTTGCGTGACTAAAGAGGATAAACATGTTGGAAGCGGTGTTGCCGCTGGTTTTCGCTTGTCCCGCCATCTGCCGTTGCGAAGAAACTTTAGTTTTTGACTCCTCTGTCTTGGATTAAATGGAGACACATGAGCAGATGTAATCATTTCTAAGGGGCGTGTTCCTGTGGCGTTCTATGACCAGCTACTATGCTGCTGAAGAAGCACCCCGTCTCGTCCATCAACCATCCCTCTGAGCGTGCACGTATTGCTCTCGTGCTAGTTCACGCAGTACATAAAAGGAAGCGGCACGCGCTCCCAGAATGTGCATTAAGGCGAAATGGAGAAGGACGAGCTTTTAGCCGCGCTCGGCTGCTCACCGGAGAGGCTTTCTTTCCTCCGTGCTAATTAATCAGATATTCGTTCAGCCCAACGAGTGCTTCGCACAAAGTAATACATACCCGCTGTCTTTATCCTGCACACTCACACACACAGACACAGACACACACACTGGAGGCAGCTTTTAGTGAGTGCCACGTTGGTCTGTGCAGCTGCCGTTTTCCACGTGGCTTTCTTCTCGTAGGTAATTAGTTTTGGTGGGGAGGGCTGGCTGGCTGGCTGGCTGGCTGGCTGGCTGGCTGGCTGGCTGGCTGGCTGGCTGGCTGGGTGGGTGTGTGCGGTTTGTGAGGGGTTGTGCCGTGGCCGTCTTTTGGCCGTGTGGCTCAAAGTGACGGCAGGTGGCCTCCTCGCCGGAGCTCAATCCACATCCACAGCGTCCGTGTGCGAGAGGGCAGATGCCGTCCGTGTGCGAACGGGGAACATTCACCTGCGTGTGCAGCGCTTTCTTTAGATCGGGTCCATTTACCATGACAACTAAAGGGAGAAAAAAAACCTCATTCAACTCAACATGAAGCGACTGCAGCTTAATGTAAATCTCATCGTGATGTATTGCTGTCTCATCTTCACAAACAAGTTTCATAAAGTTTTCCCACAAATCACTTTGGAAGATCTGCAACACAGCGTTGTGTTTTTGTCTTGTGATTTATAAATGGGGGCTTTATGTGCAAAATAATTATTTAAACTGTGGATAGAAAGGTGGAATTTCAGCTAATTCCAGTACTGAAAGAACCGAGCGGATTGAAGGAGCACGGCGGATATGAGAGAGACGTTTGGAGTGTTTTGGAACTAAAGGGAGCTGAAACGCAGGGTTAAGTGGGATTAGGGATGAAGAGGAAGGGGAGTTGGAGAAAGAAGAGTGTTTGGGACTAAAGGAACAAATTAGCAAGAGGAAATGTTAAAGAAAAGGGGGGTGGAGGGGTCTTCCAAAAAGCAGGAAAAGGGGGATAGCAGACTAGAAAAAGTGCAGGATAAAGGTTAGGCGAAAAAAAAGGAAAAACAGAGTGAAAAGGACCGAGTGAAAGGAAAAGAAGCTGTAGAGGTTTTGGATAATGGTCCAAGGCCTAGTGCATGTTTGGAGAAAAAGAATACCAGTGAGAGAATAGAAGGCCTACATTCTGTGAGCTGAGAGGACACATGAGTGGACCCAAGTAATTGCAGAAGTGAGACAAAGAAGAGAAAAGAAGCAGATGCCACGGATTCATCGAGGGAAAGAAACCGAGAGGATGTTTTAAGATGATTCAACCGATGAGACGGAGGACGGGGTGGACAGTGAGGACATGCAAAGGAGCACGAGGAGAAAGGGAGAAGGGGGAGGACAGCATGGAAGGCTAAATAAGAGGAATGAGAAGAGGGAGGTAAGGGGGAGGGAGGGGGGGGGGGGTGATGGAGAAAAGGAGTGTGAGTGTGTGCGTTTTTACGGACTCAAAGCGCATCAACCAGCCCGGCTAATGAGAGAAAACTCTCAGGAGGCACTCGTCCGCTGCGTCCCCCGCCCCCTCCCCCTCCCCGCCCGGCCCGGGTGCCCCCCCCCCCTCCCCCCCACCACCCCCACCGCACTCTCTTCCTCTCATTTATGATTTCCGCCTCTCGTATTTGCAAAGTACTTCTCGATGGAAAAATAAATTCCATACAAAGGACGTCGGTGGGCGACGGAGCACGGACACGGTGAAAAGGACTCTCGAAAGGAAACGCACGAGCAGTGGGGGACTCAGGGGTTCCATCCATATATATATATTTATACACCTGTGTGGGGAAATTGAAAGTCCTGCTTGAGGACGACCATGGGCCAAAGCTTTTGGGGAAAGGGTAGACTCGAGGTGAAATGATCCTGGTCATTATTACCTTCGATGATGTATTTTGACTGCTTTGAGCCGTTGATACGAAGGTGTCCAGGTTAATATTGCCTCTCTGGTAAAACTGTATTTTACGACATTTGCTGTCAATGTGTCATGTTTTATTATGTTATCCCTAACCCAACAACGCCTGAAGACATCGTATTGGCCGGTAGCAGAACCTTGGTAGTATTTGGTTTTGTCAAAGCGACGCTGACAGAGATCACACCGCTAACGGCTGTTTTATCAATGTCGCGATGTCGAGGTTTGGTATCGTCATGAATTTTTCAAAATCGTAATCGGCCTCACAAGCAGTCTGGACGTCCTGCGCACTGCTCTGAAAAATGGTCTTAGGGATTGTTTTAAAAGGCAGCGATATTAAATATTGCGTATAATATAAAGCGGAAATATGAATCAACAGCTGCGCTGCTGGTAACTCCTTAAATCAGGTACGAATCCAGCTTCATAGAGATGCCTTTCACAGCTATTCTGGTTGGCAGAGGCAGTAGGCAAATTGGCCTCTAGCCACACACACACACACACACACAGAGAGACACACACACACACACACAGACGCACAAACACAGACGTACACACATGAATGGCTGTTAAAGTCAAAGGGGACTGTTGAGCCAGACAGCCTGCCTACATGATTTCATGCCAGTGAGTTTACCACCTGTAGCGCTGCTGCTCTCCCTTTCTGTCACACACACACACACACAGAAGGCTTGTCTAGATAATGTTATGCCAGACAATTTCCCATCGCTTCCACGCGCACCAATCGCCATGAGGATTGGACGCCAGCCTCCTCTGCCCCCGTGAGCGTCTCTTTGGCGCGCGCCGGCACTCAGGCAGCCGGCCCGATTGATGTCACGGCCGTCGACGGAGCGCTAATTACTCCCCGTGCTTTGACGCCGCCACCGCCGCCGCGCAGAGAGGGGTGTCATATCCTGTCAGCTGCATTTTAAAAACACGTGTCACTTCCTGTTAGCCTGTGGAGGAAAAGGGAGCACCCGGGCGGCGCCACGCGCTCCGCATACACAACACTGTCTCTCTCTCTCTCTCTCTCGCTCGTCGTACTCGCCTCTTTCTTTCCCTCCACCGCCGACCCACCTGCCAACGCCGGTGATCTTTTGTTGTCAGACTTCATTAGCGGAGACGGCGGCTAATTAGAGCGCAGCGCGGGCTAGGAGATTAGGAGGAAGGGTGGCGATGAGGAGCGAGGCGGGGGGAGGGCTGACGGAAGGCCGGGATGGAGGAGACGGGCAGGTGATGGAGAGATTAAGATGGAGTGGGAGGGGAGGGATGACGGCGGCGATGATTACCTGCATCAATTGTGGAGAATGGAACGAGGCGAGAGAGAGAGAGAGAGAGAGAGAGAGAGAGAGAGAGAGAGAGAGAGAGAGAGAGAGAGAGAGAGAGAGAGAGAGAGAGAGAGAGAGAGAGAGAGAGAGAGAGAGAGAGAGAGAGAGAGAGAGAGAGAGAGAGAGAGAGAGAGAGCGAGCTTGGGGGAAAAGGATGAATGGAGAAACCGTAATATGCGATGTAAAAAAAGACTGGTACCCGTGGCAACACATGACGGACAGCGAGGAGCATTGATCGGCTCGTTCTTGTTACTTAGGGACGGCGTGTCAAGTGCCAGGAGTAGAGCGGGAGGATCATTGACCCGCCTCCGACGGCGTGATGGAGCTGATCTCCGTCAGACACGACGGGTAACGATCCGTGGAACACTGCGAAGGCCACGAGCTCGGCATTAATGTTGGACTGTCGTGTCGTGAGTGAGTTCAGATGTAGTTGCACTTGATTGGATGAAAGGATGGAGCGTAGTTTAAGTGGGTACGTGGGCTGCGTAGTCTTGGTTCAAAGGGTTTCCAGGCTCTGCTCGTCCATTGGCGGCTGTTTTTATTTCACCTCACGTGGCGTTGATGGGCATTTTACTGTTGCACAAGACCGTCATCTTTAAGTTTGACATTTCCAAAGCAACGGTTGTTGTTTGCTGCATTGATTAGCAACAGCAGGATGCAGAGTCGCGCATGTCTTCTTTTCCGCTCATCTAAAGCGTGGACCGTCTCTTTGGCTTCTTTAAATCAATGGCAGTTTATGTTTTTCGGGTCTTTATTGACTTTTCCAAATGGCCATCATGACTTTGTGTTTGGGCTAATGAAAGAAATCTTACTGCACTACTTCTGTTTTCTTTTCATTGGCTCGACAGCCAGTTTGTGGCTTTCTTCTTCTTTTTTTTCTGTCCTTCTGTTGTCTTTGTTCCTAGAGTATAAAGTATCTCACGTGTGATATTTGGAAAATAAAGAACAACCCCCCCAATCTGAAATTTAGCACTCCATCCATCTGAGAGATGTCAATAGAATCTCACTTTCTTTTTTTGTTCTTCTACACACATGCTAAGACACAGACACAGACACACACGCACACACACACACACACACACACACACACACACACACACACACACACACACACACACACACACACACACACACACACACACACATACACACACTCTCACATGCGCACATTTAGACATGTGATAAATCAGACTGGGCTGAGGGTCTGAATGACATATTCCCTCTGAGCCACATCTAAAAGGAGACCATACATCACCTGTGTGTGTGTGTGTGTGTGTGTGTGTGTGTGTGTGTGTGTGTGTGTGTGTGTGTGTGTGTGTGTGTGTGTGTGTGTGTGTGTGTGTGTGTGTGTGTGTGCGTGCTTATGCATGTGTGGTGCTGCTTGGCACTGCAGCAGAGCCATTTGGTGTCAGATTTATGGAACCTTTCACAGTCGTCTGTTAGAGCACTGGGACCCGTCCCTTCTCTCCGTCTTTGTCTCGCCCGTCTCGCTCTCCAGGTAGATTGTCCTTTAGATATCAGGCTGGGTGTTGGTAATGGATTCACCACCACATCATGCTTATTAATCCCCTTTCCAGGAATTCACAGGTAATGTGGGCATTGGAGTGTAAATAAAAAAAAGCCTCCTTCAAAGAATTTGAACTTGATTAATTTGGCATTGCCTCACTGAAAATGAATGTTAAACATACATGACCTATGGTCTCATTTAGAATACTTTTAGAATATTGACAAATACCCCACACTGATTAACAGCAAACTACATTTTAAAGCTTTCACTCCTGCACCTTTTTTAAACGCAGGCTAGTAAATATTTACAGGCTTTAATGGCAAGGGCATATTCCTTTGCTGTGGACATTGATATATTTCAGAGCGTATCTTACCATGTTATTAATGGAACAGAAGTCTTAAATATTAATAGCGGCATTATTAACAGCTCTGTCGGGTTTCTGATTCTGATTTTAAACATTTATAGAATTATTATTGGTGTTGCAGAGCTAGAGCAGGAGATTGATCTTCCTCTCGGGGTGTGTGTGTATGTATGTGTGTGTGTGTGTGTGTGTGTGTAAGAGAGAGAGATGGTGAGGAGTGGACTAAAGCTCTGGCCTATGCTTTTATTTTGAAACCGGCCATCTTTATACACAACCTACAGAACTCTAATAATCCCAAATGACCGCTGCGGTTATTCCTGATCAGAGATCCAAGTACTGAAGGAGGAACGAAGGTATTTCACTTCCAAACATGTCTGCCCTTAGGATATAATGTAGCGTATCACACACAGAACAATGCTACCAGGCTATTACCACAGGAGCCGACTATTGCTGTTTAATGGCCACAAGGTCGTTAAAAAGTGAAGTCATACGAGTCTGCTTTTTTATGGCTTACTTGTCTCTCTAATCAATAGCTTCCTTCGTCTGTGGTCATGGAAGTATTTCTGTAAATGTGTGTGTGCTTGGAGTGTTATGTCTCACTTTATCATATTTATCTATTCCTGAGCCCGCCCTCTTTTATGCCGGGTCATAAATCCAATAAAGTGCCCTTTGTGTGTGTGTGAGTTTGTGCGTCCGTGTGTGGGATTTGCGCGCATGTTGTCCGTGGACAGAATATGAATGTTGAATTTTACCACCCTATTCTCCCGGGTACTGTGTCAATTCAATAGCATGAGGTGTGTGTGTGTGTGTGTGTGTGTGTGTGTGTGTGTGTGTGTGTGTGTGTGTGTGTGTGTGTGCGCGTGCATGGAGAAGTATTTATGTATTTGAGGTGTGACACAATTCGTTCTTACTGCATATAGAAAGAAAAGAAGAGCAAAGCACAGAACAAAAGACAACATTTGGCCGATGTCCTTTTCAATCCTCCCCACTGACTTCATATACAAACAAACCACCTGGTTTCATTTCTCACCTTCATTTCACATTCATTCAAAGTGTGTCCGGGGTCCTTAATAAGAGAGAAACGGATTCAACAGATAACATGGAGAGCATCCCGCCCAGTACGAGCAAAGAGGCCTGCAACACACACCTCTGGCACCTGTGCTTCTGGAATGCAAGATTTATTACATTAAAGTAGTATTTGGAAGGCAAAGATGTATCTATATTTAAATAAGGTATACCGATGAGTTCTAACAGCACTTCATTATATTATTATACACACCCCACTATACTTGGATGTAATGCACTCGAGAGGAGGCCGATGAGGGATAGTCCAGTTTAACCAAACTGAATACCCCTGAATGTCGTTACGGGTCACACGAGCAGTGCGCTGTGAGCAGAGCGTTGTTCGCACACCCGCTCGGGGTCGGGAAGGTGTGTTGCTATTTCTCCGCCTTCCCATAAATCGCCTGACGGAGCATCAATCAAGCATTTTCCCTCCTTCCATCGACTTGGCTCCTGAATCTGCACGCTGCGGCTGTAACGTTGAATAACTGCGCGATGCGGCTTTTTCGCATTTCCATTATGTGTGGGAGTGCGGATGTGTTTGTGCGTGACTCACCGAGGGGCCCCGGGGTCAGAGCTGTAGTAGGAAGACGGAATATTCATGTGATTGATATTTTTGTTTTCTTGCCTTTTGCGAGAGGGAAAAAAAAAGCCACAAATGGATAAACAGATCTAGATGAAGGCAGTCCGAATGATCAAGAGCGTGTGTGTGTGTGTGTGTGTGTGTGTGTGTGTGTGTGTGTGTGTGTGTGTGTGTGTGTGTGTGTGTGTGTGTGTGTGTGTGTGTGTGTGTGTGTGTGTGTGTGTGTGTGTGTGTGTGTGTGTGGTGCCCGTATGCATGTACACAGGAGACCATCCTGCTAGTCTCCTAGGAAGGCTGAGCTTTTTCATGAATTTTATTCAAGTATAACAGCACTGATTGAGGGAATCGGTTGTGAGCTTTACTCTCGCTTGATCTCGACACAGAACTCCGCCGACGTTAATAATTTCACCCAAGAAATCGTCACGTCACGCTGCTTTTTTCGCAGCACTGCGTATAATGCCGTCGACCAATCGTATTCTGCAGAGCGGCTTGAGTTGCTAGGCTCAAACTCCACACTTCCGCTTCCGTTCTGTCCTTCACAATGAAAGCTTTCCTTCTCATGCAGGGTTTTTCCCCCCATTTTTGTGTCCTTTTATTCATCTTGCCCGCTTGTGTTTGTGCTCGTGTGTGGCAGTGTGGACCGGATCCAGCAGCTGCGGAGAGAATACCAGCAGGCGAGGAGAGAAGGTACGGTGCCGCCTTATGAGGAGCTGGACCTACGCCGCAGAGGACATGAAAACGAAGCACCGCGGGTGAGGAGCTCAGGCGCGCGCACGCACACACAAACACACACACGTGTGCTCGTTGGTTCAGCCTTTCGTCAGTCTGTCCATCATCTTCATGACGAAGCGGCTCTCTGACGTGATGCCGGAGATGCGCACGCAGAGGAGATGAGTAAAGGCCGCAAAACGCTCGCACCTACGTCCTGCTGGCGGAAAAAACGCTCATGAAAATGTGCGACTTTGTCAGCAGGCTGTTGCCAAGCGAACGTGGCCTCCGCCGCTCGGAATCTGCTGCCGCGCATCAGACTTCGTGTTTGAGGAGTTCTGGCTTCACGTCGTTGGCTGTTCCCAGAGTTACGTTTGTTGAGATCCAGCTGACGGACCGCCGGGTGTGTTTCCCCTGAATGTCAATGGAGCAGGCGGATACGAGAACCCGCCGAGTGTTGGCGCCTCAGCCTCGGGCGAAGTGACTTAGCACACGGTTCCTTAGTCTCCGGCGAACCATTTGTAGCACTGTTGACTTCCATCCGTCATCTTCCATATAAACACGAGTAGAAGAGCTCTCTGGAACTCGGCAGTTGACGTCATGGAAATGCACAATATTTACGAATAGTTCTTGATATTTAATATGAAATCTTTTTTAGGTATACACATTAGTGCGGGCGACTCCAGGCTACTTGTTTGGACAGCGAACCACTTTATGGTTTTTCCCTTTCAGAAGCCGCCCAGTTAATACAAACAAATTAGAATCAGTCCGGCCTCGGGGACGCAGTAAAGCTGTCATCGGGGGGACGTTTGTCTCTTCAGAATACACGCGGAGCTCCGCCCCGTCCTGGCGTCCTACCAAACCGACTGCATTACTGTAAACCCAGGTGCCTTGTGAATTGCACCTTGCCTCTCCTTGTTACGCTGACTATTTAGTCCTCCGTGGCTCTTAAAAGCACCCGAAATGAGTCCTCCTGATGCAGCTTGAGTGGCCGGGCTTCATTGCAGCACATCCCGTCTCTGCGGCAGCATAAGCAGGAAGTCGGATCTCCTCGCGCATGTCATTGCAGGGCACGGAGCACCTAGAGGATGAGGTCAGCCGTGTTCTCGAGCCTCGACTGTGGAATAGCTTTAATACGTATTACTCCGATTTAACAGTTCAGTAATGTTGCCAGGTGCCGGGGCATGTAAAGAGGATCAAACCGGTTTAATGATGTAGTTTTAGAGGGAAGGCTTGCAGCAAGAGGTCTTCCCACCTTGATAAAAAACAGGTGAACAAAGCATTTAAGTGTAAATAAATGAAGACCTGAATAACATAAGGTTTATCAGGAGGACAAATTGAAGACAAAACTCAGATCAAAACAGAGATCAAGAGTATTATCTCCCCAGCAATGTTTAAAAAATCCCTGATGATGCTACTAAATTGTGGAAGCTAGAAAGCATAAGCTGCTAGCAGCCCTGATTGGCTAATTAAATGAGCTAACAGCAACGCATGGAGGCAGATTGATTTGTTCACATCACGACAAACCGGGAAAAAAAAACAGTCCATTGAAGTACTTGAGGATTACTGTTTAATTGTTACATTCTTTTGAGGAATCGAATTTGCCGTTAAGAATCATGAAATTGGCATCAACTAATAAATTCCTGGGATAGTGACACATTTAAGTACTTCTTTGGTGCCTTTAAAATTGTCTTTTTTTTTTACTCAAATCGATATTGAAAAGTGAAATGGCGATTGATGATCAACTTGGAATATAATCTGTGACATATTAAACTGATATTAAACCATTTCTGCAGACAGAAAAGTAGTCACGATTTAACAACATCCTCGTAGCACATGTTTAGAAAATAAATGATTGAGGTTGGCCCTTGTGTTTCCTACATTTCGTGCATTGTGACTATTTCCTGACTGATTTTATGGACCAAACAATTAAATTAACCGAGATTCATTGAAATGAAAAAACTGATCAGTTTCATTCTGTGCAGCTGTGACGTGGTTTTATGTAACACAATACTGAAATGAGCTTTGGATGAGTCGGTGTCTGAAGCTTTTGTCACCTTATCCAAACAGTGTTTGTACACAAAATCATCCCTCGACCGCTTTAATATGGATCTGATGTTCTTTTGGTTTGAGAGCAGCCGGGGGAGAGGGGGGAGGAGTAGGGGGGGAGGGCCTTCTCCTGTTCTCCCTCGCGATCGATCGCCACGCGTTACACGGCTCTGAGCCTCCCGACGACCGAGCCGTGCTGCCGTTCATAAGGCTGAGAGGGAAAGCAATTAGCGCACTACAAAGGGGGGAGTTAAGTTTGAAGTTGGTTAAAAAAAAAATAACCCCAGACCAGTAGCAGTTGCCACAGTGCATAACAAGCCCCTCTCATTAAGGATGATGCATTCATTTAATTAAAGCCAGTGAGGTGATCGTTCACCTCGCTGGCTCTCTGTGCAAAGCGTGTGGAGGGAGAATTAAAGGTTATGGGAACTTCTCTAAACTACCTCTCATTGGCTCGTTTGTTTCTCCCTCAGGCGTTTTTTATTTTTATTTAGGATCGGCTGAAAGACCACGTCACTGGAAGTACAGAGAGAGGGGGGAGAGAGAGTACCTTGTGCTTTTTCGGTAAAATTATGTTTCCCAAAAAGCAATTATCGAACCGCAAAAGCCGCAGCGCCACGGCTGTTTCCTCGTGCGCCGTGTGCTGCTGGGTGGGTGGCTGTATTTTGGAAGACCACAACGGACTTTGCGCCCAAGGAGAGGCGAACTAAATCAACAGGGCGCTGTTGCTGTTGTCACACGCACACACACACACACACACACACACAAAATCATGCACAATCCCACAGTGAGGGTCTGGAAGTCAATTGTTGCAGTGGGCGGTGTGACACAGCCTTTATTATGGGATTAAATGAATGAAAAGCTTTTATTTTATTCGTGTATATATATATATATATATATATATATATATATATATATATATATATGAAATGTGCCCGTTTGTGTGCATGCAGTCATCACGGATGGCTTTGTGTCGGATGAGGTGATGTCATTTAGAACGTACCCATCCGGTGCTGCTGTCCCGTTTTTGTTTTTTTTCCGTGGCCACACCCCTTGCAGCTCACAGCTGCAGACACGGAGCTGTGAGGGTCGTGGACGCTTGTCAGTTTTTACTTCCTGCTACCTTTTGAATGCCAGTTACTTGTCTAAAGGATTGAGGGCGCGGCTGTCAATTTAGCATTTACAACACTTTTTTTTACTGTCGCGTGACGGACGGATTGCAGGATTGGTTGCGAACATTTTGCAATACGTGGACTTGTGAGTGGTATTGAAAAAAAAAAAAAAAGTTTCAGTAGCAGCTGCCTTTCTCTTTGCCTTCCTGTGAATAATAATAATACGGCAGAGGTCGCCTTTGCCTTCCGCACGTCAAGAGAAGCATCTGGAACAAATTAATTTCGCTTGTTGTTGGCAGTAAAGATAACAGAAAAAAGAAAATGCTGCCGGACATAAAAGCGGCAGAGCGGCTCATCGGTGGCGCCTGCGGAGGTTACGGGAGCCCAGTCGAAGAGGATCTTGTATCACATCCTGTTGATCGGGCCTGAATCCCCTCCACTGGCAGACCCGTGTCCGGTCCTGTTCTGCATGCGCACCGGTGGGCCTTCGCGTTTGTGCGTCTATTCTTTCAGTCCGTGTGTGTGTGTGTGTGTGTGTTCCTGGAATTTCTCTTTGTCTTTTGGTTCAAGGTTTCAGTGCTCTGAACCGGGTCCAATATTCTCTCTAACCTTGTTGCTGTTACCACCCAGAGACAGGCCGACCATTGTCTGATTCACAACAGGATTTTGGGAAAATCCCACCATGTGATTCCCATAATCTTTTCTTCTTTTGACCATTTAAAACGCACTACTGTAAAAGGTCTTCCCCTTTTCTCACTTGCATCCATGCAATCGTTGGTATTTACCCAGGACTCCGTTCGAATTCAACCCGTCCTTTCCAAGCCCCGACGACGTTATTCTCACCTTCTGATCGTCCTGACACGGTTTGTGAATTTTCCGCCTCAGATGAATTAAAATGGGTCACAAGTTGTGGCTCGCTGACACACCGTTGACCTGGGCAGAGACAGAGCTCCTTTTCACCACGATAACGCGATTAAGTGGCACGATTTGTGTGTGTGCGTGGTTAGATTAGTCACGAGTGTTACCCACGGTGACCCGTGACAGTGAACAATGATTTCCCTCCTGTGGAAGCAAAGACGGCGAATGTATTGGCTGACATCTTTGGGCCGGAGATGCTGCGTATTAGCTTGGGATCTGATTCATGCACGTTTGATTAGGACTGACAAAGAGCCTCAACGCGTTCGAACTCTTTCCTAGTGCACAAAATCCAATAATAAGTCCATGTTTGGATAAAACCACGTAGTACACAGCTCTTTCTCTAATATGAGGCTACTTGACAGGCCTTTGTGTTTGTCGAATTATGGACAACAAAACCCTTTGCGCTCGCTCTCGCCTCACTCTGTTACACACACATTTCCTTCGTGACCTCTAAAGCAGAATTATTGTTATTAAGTAGAACTAGCGGGGAATGGGAGCCTCTCTGGACTCTGGAGAGGGACAGCAGCAGACCTTGTAGTGCGAGTGCGTCTCTTTGTTACAGCCCACAGGGTTAAGAGAGCTGTTTGTGCGCTCTACACACTCCCACTAAGTCCCCCATCTCTCTCTCTCTCTCTCTCTCTCTCTCCCCCTCTCCCTTCTTTCAGGGGTCATTCTCTCACTAAACCGCCCCGTTCCTCCCTCTCCAATAATCATTTCTCTATTAGATTTGGCATTGGGGAATAAAAAGCTGCTGTTGTTTGGTCGGAATGGTTGAGTAGGTCCATCCATCTACACATACTTTATCCTCCAGTCACAGAGTTCAAGCACATGGAGAGAGAGGAGGACCAAGGGGGGAGGAGGAGGAAAAAACAGATGCTCGTCACACACATGACAGGCTGGAATGTCGCAGCAAGTGTAATGAGGAAAGCAGAATTTGATAAATGGAGAGAGAGGAGAAAAAGTTTGCTTTGAGTTTGTTTTTCTGTGCGCGCACTCTGCCATTAAGGCCACATTTGTCCCTTATTAAAGCCATAAATACACTGAAACGTACTGTGCCACATCACCCACACCGCATTTAAAATCGGATGATTAAAGGAGGATACTCATTTAGTATTTACACACAAAATCACACAAGTTTAAACATGGACAAAGACATTAAATTACAAACAGCATGGTGAGACATGCAGTGCATTAACATACTTTAAACACACATGCGTGTTTACACACACACACACACACACACACACGCATGCGCCAAGTTCAACCACAGGGTTTGGATGAAAGAAACACAGCATTGTCGTTAGAACCCATCTTGGCTCAGAGCCCACAGTGTTTCCTCTGCTTCTCTCTCTCTCTCTCCGGTGGAATGAACTTCCATTTAACTTGCACTGAGGACTTTCCTTTCGCCAAGCGGCTCTGCAGCAATGTATTGACTCCGCTGACGGCTTCGACTGAGAACTCAATCGCGCCGCAAATTTGACCCATTTCTCAAATCGGATGGCGTTTAGTGTTTGGCATCGGTTGGAGACGGCAGCAGAAGAATGTATCCTCTGAAAAAGGAAAAAAAAAAATCTGCATTATTCCAGAAAGGACGAAAGGCGCTCTCCTCCGTCGGCCGATGTCACGCTGGCTTCAGAGCAGAGGTGGGAGCGACTTCGACGGGCTGGTTTGCAAAGGCCTCGCGGCGCGGGGACGAAAGGAAAGGCTCGGCGCGTGCACCGTGTCGTGCACCGTGTCGAGCACCGTGTCGAGCACCGTGTCGTGCACCGTGTCGTGCACCTTGTCGTGCACCTTGTCGTGCCTTGTGTGCGGTGACGGCGATGTGTTCCTCACTCCTTATAAGGACAAGAAGAGCGTTGGGCCGCTCCGAATGTGCTGAATCTAATGAAACGGAGAGGAAACCGGGCTCGCGCTAAACCAGTGGCAGGAGCAGAGCGGGAGGAGAACAGGAGGACAGCAGGAGCAGAGTAGGAGCAGAGCAGTTTACTGTTTGTAAAGTTTCTTCGGGCAGAAAGCTTCTGCACTGCATAGAAGTCGGGTGGGGAACTAATTTACTGTGAAAACCCCGTGAACATCCTTCCTTGTCTGTTATTATTGCATTCACTCCCTTCCCTTACCTCCCCCATGTTGCTTCGATGTCCTGCTCTACCCCTGTGTGTCTGTCTGTGTGTGTGTGTGTGTGTGTGTGTGTGTGTGTGTGCGTGTGTGTTGATGGATTTGAAGTGCGGCCAGCAGCAGGTCATGAGGTTGTAATCCCCAAGTCAGACAAGATGGGATCAGTGCCGACTCAGTGGACCCAGACACATCGCCGCGTCTACAGGGAGACACACACACTACAGATATGATATACATCCTCGCAGGGTCCCAGTCAATAATGGAAATACGCTCATGCTGAGACATTTATTGTTCATCTGTCTCCCCTACATTCGCTTTCTCCCCTTTTTTTTCAGTCCCTCTGGACCACTGCACCATTGAGCGGAACTCACACACACACACACGCACACACACACACACACACACTGAGTCATGAGGTAATCTTCAGTAAGGTTCGGTGGTTATGACTGACTGGAGCAATTAAGGTCTGGCTCATTGTCAAGGATTTGGAGCCATTAACGATTAAATCATTCACACTGACTGACCTGGGTGTGTGTGTGTGTGTGTGTGTGTGTGAGACGGTGTAGTGGCAACTGAGAAAATGCAGTGAAACCACAAAAGGGATTCCAGTTTGAAGAATACTCAAAACCCTGTGAAGAAGGCTCCCAGACGGATCAGATCATTACCTGTGTGTGTGTGTGTGTGTGTGTGTGTGTGGGGCGTGTGTAACAGTAGCTAACTTCAGGCTCATTTAAAAGCAGCTACAGCCACTGCAGAACATCGAGCCAAGTGCATACCCATTTTCAGTCATACTGGCCGAAGCCAAGTCACACAGCCTCCATTTAGTTTGGATGGAGAAGAGTGGAACTAAACGTGGTGCTGATCGAGATCCCCTCACACATACACACTCACAGACACACACACACACAAAATAATACAGCAACATGGCCCACAGTGAGCATACTTTTATCTCACCGCCCTGATGGAACTGCAGCGGTTCTTTACAAACACTACACCCAGAAAACCTTGGAGCTCACATCTAACAGTTCGCAATGTTCTTCTTTTCTCACCAAAAGAATTCAAAAACCCAACCGCAGTTCTGCTGCACCTTTTAGGACCAGAAAAGGATCTTAATGGATCTTTTGGGGAATATTGTTAAACACTGTTGGAAAAAAGTTGGAACTGCACACGTTACGTATATGGAAGGAAAGAAGCGTTTTTTTTTTTTTCTTTTTTACTTTTTTAACCATGTTGATTTCAAATAGACGTGTTAAACAACTGCAGGAATAAGGCTTCAATAGATGACCAATCGATATTAATTCATTTATTGAAACCATTAAAGAAGATCTTCACAGTGCTCACAGTGACATTCAAATCTGCTGTTTTGTGTGATTAACTGCTAAAAGTCCCAAAGAGATCCAAAGAAATGCAGCAAATCCAAGCTGAAAAACATTTTACTTGAAAAGTTACCTTAATATTCGTACCGAAATAGTAAAATAAAACACTAAAAAATCCCTCAAATGAATCCATCACATATAATTTCACCCACAAACCCCAATTTGTGGTCCCTGGTTAGTTGAACTAATTGAATATATAAAACAAACTGTGATGGTCAGGTCATTTTCTCCAAATTAAGGTTGATTTGATTCATTTCATAGCACATAAAGAACATTTACTAAAGCAATATAAATAATACAATATGTCAAAGTGACTAAAAGCCTAAAAAAAGTTGGAAAATAATCTCAACTGATACAATTTAATTACTTTCAAGACATTGTAATTAACGTTGCAGAAACGGTCAGAAACAAGTAACACAAGACTAAATCATTATAATGGGAAAAAAATATGAATTAATAAAATGAATAAATGTAACTTTTTTCAAACTGAATCCCAGTTTTGGGGATATTTTTTTAAATAATGAAGGAAACTAAAGTCAGAGGGTGCTGGTAGAGTAGAGTTCATGCAGGGGAAAGGAGGCGGGAAAGCAGGAGCAACACCAACAAATGAGAGGAGCGCTGAGGGCCACAGACGGACCAAAGGAGGTGATGAGGGTAGATGAGATCAAGAAGGAAATATGGCCGAGGAATGGAGGGGGTGAAGTGGAAAGCTTGAGTGACGCAGATGGATGAAGGGGGGGCGGGTGGGGGGTTTATGCATTGGGTCATTATGAAGGAATGTTAATATGATTAGCGAATGACTCTGACCTCGCTGTCTGGGACTGGTGCCTGGCTGGTCTGATGACCGCTGGATTTCACACACACACACACACACACACACACACACACACAGTAGAACACAAGCACAAAGACATCAGACATATATACCGGAACACACACACACAAACACATGCACAGTGCTCGCGGGAATGACTGCATACTTTCCTATTAACTCAGAAGCACCATAAGGATGTCTGAATATTTCCTGTAAAACGCACACACACACACACACACACACACACACACACACACACACGAAGACTCCCTCAGGGCCGTGTGTGATTTGTGTCCCCTCTAACCCAGCAGGTCAGAGAGAGTCAACAGGTCACAAATTATTATCTGTTTTTAACACGCATGATTCCCAACAGTCTCGGGACGCTCTGGCCGCGATCCAGAGTGGTTTTTAGATGACGACCTCAGCGATTTGTTCAGCAGTCAGCGTTCATCATGTGGGGAAAACTGAAGACGCCTTTAATCCAGGATTTTTAATCTTTGTATTTAAACTAACAAGCCAATAATCTCCCAGCGAATTAAGCTCAAACACAAAACGCACAGAAGGAGAGGCCATGTGCAGTAAAACCTTTATCAGTGTTTTATATCATTAGATATATATATATATATATATTTTATATGTATTATATCTATATAATAGATATAATTGACAGCCATAATATATATATTAGGGCTTGAATAAACTTTTTATTCAAATTAATCCGAGTTTTCAGATATGCAACGTTTCCCGGGAGAAATAACAAACCGGGAGGTGTCCGGGTGATAGAGTTTAAAAACGGGAGCGTTGGCAGGTAAAACTCCAAAAAAGTGTGCTGAGCGGCTGCCTCTCTCTCTCTCCATGGGCGTAAATCTGATGTAACAGTAAGGGGGGGCAATAAACATAACATTTCTGAAGGGCACACAAATATTAACGTTAGCTAGTTGTAGTGGGGGCATATCCAACAAGCTATTAAACACGCTGGGTAACATTATATTACACTAGCATAGCAGACCTTTTTTTCATGACTAATTCATTAATTACCCAGCATCATTTTTATTTGAGAAAATAAAAACTTAATCCGATGTTTAATGTGAATAAAATAGCCTTAGACCGCCTACTTACTACGCTCCTGTCATACCGGTGTGAGTGAGAGTCGAGTGCAGATCGCACTGGATCATAACGTGCGGCAGGCAGCGGACCAAACCACTGTGAGGCAAGGGAGGGGGGACTCAAAATGTTTCGAAACAAAAAGCATTTTGGGGGGTTTGTATTGTTTTACTTCTTACACAGATATTCTAAATGTACATCATTGTGTTATTTAAAATACACACCATTGTTTTAATGATATTTCTAGGGGGGGACAACCCTTAGATGGGGGGGTTCTGACCCCTCTGGGATTTACGCCCTCGTCTCTCTCTCTCACACACACACACGTCCACAGCGCAGCCTGCGGAAGGCAGGAGACTTGTTTAAATGATGAGAAATATGCTGTATACATGTCACTAGATTTGTCTCTAGTCGCTTTTGACACAAAAGTCGCCAGGAGGAGGATTTGTTTGTCATAATAGTCCAACCACAACCGCATTTCGGACACATTCCTGACCTGAATAATGTGTCACACTGCGTGAAATGCGTTAAAAAAATTGACGTAATTAACGACAAACATCTAATTCACGCCGTGTATATATATATATATATATATATATATATATATATATATATATATATATATATATATATATATATATATATATGTAAGGGTCAGCCAAGTAAAGGAAACATATGTGGCTGTTATTCTACTGCATCCTTATAAAACAACATAACCACACAATATTTAACCGGAACTTTTGCCCCCGAAATGATTCTATTTAAATGTCCATGCTTTGTGGCAGTACATGTGCCGAGACGAGCATTGCGTGTATTCTCATCCGGAACATGGGGCATATTCAGCAGGAGGCCATATCAATATCGCATGCAGAAATAGAAATAATCACTTAATCGAGCGTGAAAGCTTCTCTTTTAGCCACGCTGCTTGCAGAAATGGTTTAAATAAAATAGTTTTATACGCAGAGGTCACATCTTTAAAAACCGATCTGTGGTTTGTCCAAGTGTGTGTGTGTGTGTGTGTGTGTGTGTGTGTGTGTGTGTGTGTGTTTTCAGGTATAACTCACGTGTCTTGACATTGTTACATCTTCTATTGAACTCTCATAGAGCACTCCCAAAGAGCAAACACACGCACACACACACACACACACACACACATACACTTACGCACACAGAGCCTCATTTAGGTGTATGTTTTGGTCCAATGGAGAGTGTTATCACCACTCACCACTGCACTGTGTACAGGACAGATAGCCAACCGCTGTGCACGTTGGTGTGTGTGTGTGTCCGTGTTTGTTTGTGTGTGTCTGTGTTTGGTTGCATCCTTTTCCAGATTGTTGGTTCAGCTGTGTTGTTGAGGACACACACACACCTCTAAGTGTCAAATATGTGTACCTGTGAGCCCCGTCTATGCACATTTGCAAGTGTGTTTGAGCAAGTGTACTGAAGTGTGTGTGTGTGTGTGTGCGTGCGTGCGTGTGTGTGTGTGCGTGTGTGTGTGTGTGTGTGAGAGCGAGATTGTCAGCGATTCTTAAAGCAGCGTGCAGCTCTTGAGCTTCTGAGGGAGAAATATCTGACACTGAAATATGGTGAGTCATGTGCTAGATAAGAAACACTGAGAGCCGAAGAGGAAAGGACAGGGAGAGATTGAGGGTCGTGCGGTTTCACAATAAGAGCGGGGAAAGTCTAGATGTCGCAGGGGCCGAGCGCCGGAATGCAAAACGGAGAGTCACCTGAAGGTCGCGTGGAGGAAAGTGACAGTGCTGGACGTTCGGGGAGAGGAGGACGTTGAGTTGTGTGTGTCAGTGACCCTTTTAATCCGCCGGTTACCTCAGAGCTGCAGGACAGTGTAACAGGAAGTACATGTGTGTCCTTCCGCCTCGTTACGGCATCGCGTAGGTCATGCAAAACATCTTGTGTGCTAACGGCCTGCGGTCGGCAGCAGGAACTAACTGGACAAACACCAATTATCAAGTGTTACTGCTGCTCCTCAGCCACACGCATGGAATTATAATCCCACTGTGCATTATTTTACAAATAGTTGTCTCTTAATCAAGGGCCTCAAAGCCTCCTTGTCTCTTTTTACTGGCGTGCCCCCGAATAGATGTTTTACACTAACTAGTGTGCGAATTAGCCCTCTGGTGACCTACCTCTTGCTCGATGCGAGCTGGGAAAGTCAGGCAATGCAAAGGATTAACATGCACAGAGCAAGGCAGAATATAGTCATATATATATTTTTCTCATTTGTTGTAAGGAACACATTTTCGGTATGTATTACTTGTCTCTTGTATTTCCCTGACAGCAAGGATTTCATGGATCGCCAATAAAGCAAACTGAAAATTGCAATTGAGAGCAAAAGTGTTATCTCCAAACGTGGCAAAGAGAGTGTGTCAGGGAAAGATTTAGTAGGAGTTGCACAGAAATAAAGAAACTCCAGTGGCTGAGATATTGAGGGAGCTTATGAAAGTGTGGCATTTCAATACAGCTGTCCAAAACGCTGACTGAAAGAAAGTCAGTTTCGCAGTCAGTCTCACTGCTTAAACGCTGGCAGAAGTTTTCCTCCGAAGCGGTGAAACTAGTGAAAGCTTTCCAAGTTCCACTCCGGTCTGCGTCTCGTGGTCTTCTCTCTGTGATCTTCGGGCCTTTCGTCGTAACACTTGAATCTTCAGAATGATTGCTGCTCTTTAAATTAGACTCGCGGACGGTAAAACGCCGGCCTGCCTCGGGGAGTACTTTTAGTTTTAAAGTGAAGCAGAGTTACAGACAGAAGATGATTAAGACAGAAAAATAAGCGCTTTGAGTCGTCGCTGAGCCGTTGCCGTGTGAAACGGGGCCCCTCCGCTTCACACTGGGCTGGGCCGAGATTAAAAGATGATAAGGCTTTTAAATACACTACAATAAATAGCTATTGTGGTTGTGCAGGAAACAGCAAAATCAAGAATAGCAGTTTGGTTTCCTTTTCTCTGACGCCAGCGTTCTGATTACCCGGCAGCTCGCTTATAAATGGAGAGATTTGTCTCCAACTGCTAACTCAAAACTGGCCAACCTCTTCAGTGAAGATGTCTCAATGGTGTTAGGGAAATCAGGCCAAGTCCCTCACACTCACTCACACACACACACACACACACACACTTCTTCCCTTTCTGTCCTCCCATCTGTGAGTTCAGATGAACAGAAGTCTCCAAGGCCTTTAATTGGCCGTGCTCCACGCTAAGAGGCGAGCTAATTGGGCAGCTGGGGGCTCGGGCCGGTGGTTGGAGGCAGGGCATTGGCCGGGAGGAGGGTCAAGTGACATGTCATTGGTCAGATCGGATAGTAACCTGGCAACACTTCAGACTTTCTCTCTTGAGAGGAGCCTGGTGAGAAGGAAAGAAAAAAAATAATAATAATCACAGGAGAAGAGCGTTGAGCGCAGCTCTTCTGGCGACGTGTTGGTTCGTTTGCAGCGTTTTAGTGATGGTGATGTTTGTATTGTGGGAGTCGCTGGTCTTCGCGGCTCTTGTGAGAATCTGCAAATAACCCCAAATCAGGAGGTTCCAACTTGTTGGCGGCACTGAGTCGCCTCCAGCTTTGCAAAAGCGTCAATCCAAACAGTCGCAGTTTCTGTTTTCTTTCTCTACTCCATTGTTATTCCTCCGCTGGCCTCAGTGAAGTCAACGTCAACCACACTTTATTCCAAAGACCTTTGTCCACCGCGGTCTTCTGCTCCGCCTACGAACTTCCACCGAGTCCACCGTCACGGACGGTTCACTTGAAATGTTTGAACGAACGTGCTTGTCTCTCATTCAGTCAGCGAGAGGAGCCCCAGTCGTAATATCTGTCCACCTCCACCGGTTTTTATTAAGTAGCAGAGTTAGCTAATCCAAAGGAAATGAGAGGTGGAGGTTAGTCACCAAGGATTAGTCTGGTTCCAGCACATCAAACATTCCATTCCCACCCAGGAGATAATCACAGCCAGGTTGGCCAGGAAATTAAGTGACTGCCTCTCAAAGGGTCTCTAATCCCCGTCTCGCTCTCTCCTTACGTTTCACTTTCTTTCCCACCCAACCTGCTCTCTCTAATTCGATCCCGTCCACCTCCCACTCTCCC
Organism: Apeltes quadracus; assembly: GCA_021346845.1. Classification (NCBI taxonomy): domain Eukaryota; kingdom Metazoa; phylum Chordata; class Actinopteri; order Perciformes; family Gasterosteidae; genus Apeltes; species Apeltes quadracus. The sequence goes on along the minus strand of CM037932.1, from coordinate 10,649,327 downwards.
CCCACCCTACCTGGACCTGAGCTTAGTAACTTCTGGCTATTTGACGGACCCGATGCTTTAATATCTGACCCAGGAGCCAGGTCCAAGTCGAAGCGTTGACACAAATGGACAGTGATATTGCTCATGTCTTTGTGGGGCTTCCTGGAGTGTTTCGCTTGCAGCCTGCGGTCCGTGACAGTAAAGTTCCCCCTGCAAGTTCGTGCTCGTCATCATCGCCTCATCGGCCTGACCGAGTGAAATCGACCCTGACGTGGGTAAATTGTTATTTTCACTGTGGTCGAGAAACAACTGCTAGGAAGGAGAGGGCGTCTCAGAGGTCATGTGATGTCGGGACTTCATGGTCGTGCATATTTGTGTGCTTTTCTTTTCCGGCGAGAGCTCTCTTTGTGTGTCTGTACGGGTGTGCATATCTCGTAAGTGGATTTCTGCCTCCCGCCACAGCATGTCATCCCGCCGAAGTGTTGCCTTCTTTTTCCACACTTCTCCACGTCCATTTTCCTCTTCTCTCTGTGTTGCCCCGTGAACCAACATCCCTTTAAGTGCACGGGCGCACACGACACATGAGCACACAAATCTCAACATTTTAGATATTAAAGATCATAAGACCCATATAACGGATCGGATCAAGCAAAAGATGGTAACAATATTTTCCTGCTTAATGCTAATCGTTGATGATCCGTATTGGCAGATTATCAAACTGTTGTTTCGTGCCACTGTCGCTAAAATCATCAAAGTAAAATATCACCAATGTGAATTTCTTTTACTTTTACATCAATTTTTTGTCAAACAAACGATTACGAAATGAAGGATTGTATTGTATTTGATTAAAACAAATGTCATTAGTATAGTTTTAATGACTGTTCTAATATTTAAACGAGTGGAAACACTTCATATGTATTTACATTGTTGGGAAAGCATCCTTTATTCAAGTTCCTCACCACCCCTTCATCAGATTACATGGGAACACATCATTGTTGTTATTTTCTTTATTTAGTAAAAATGACGCGTACGGATCACTGATTGGCAACCAGCCGTCACGCCACTTTTATGCATTTTAATGAGCGTCCAGAGGGTTTCTCATTGAACGCACGATATTTCCGTGATCCACCAATCCAAACCGTAAAGGACGGATTCTGGTGGTGTAGTGCAGCAGCACGTGACCCAGGGGATTTTCTTTTTCTCATCCGGGAGGTTTCTCCAACGCTGCTCAACTGGTTTCTCTGGTCACGATCCAGATGAACAACATCCATAAATATCCCCTGAAAAGAACTGAAAGAATATGTCTTCGGACTGGACAATATGGAGGCTTTGACAGTGAAATTACGTTACAATATATGTATATATAAAACATGTAGGGGGCTAGAAGAGGCCGAGACGTCCATGAGATTAGAAGAGGAAAAGAAAAAGAAATACAGGACGGAATCAAAAGACGCTACGTCCCCCCCCACCTCCCCTCTCCAACTCCCCAGATTGGAGCCAATCATCTGAAAGAGGAAGAGCATGTGTGAGGAAGGCCGAAAAAGAAAGTGTCCCTTTCATCCTATTACAGCTCCATCTAACCTGCCATAGTGGCCACCTGCTCCCGCCGCCGCACACGCTTACACACAAATAAGTGTGTTTTCATAGTGGTAATAGCTTCCTGCACGCACACACACACACACACACACACACACACACTGGAAGGGTGGCTGTGCTGCAGTTATGTGCTCATGGTCTTATGCTAAGTCTCGCTCCTGAGATTTCTCGTGGAGAAATAAAAAATAAAATTAAGACCCAGCAGAGATTCTCCCACCTGAGGCGCTGACGTTACAAAAAAAAAAAAAAAAAGCAGCCGCCGTCCCCGTCGCCGTCCTCTCTCCCGTCCTTCCATCGGTCCTGCGTCCGGTAAATTGTCTCTTTCCTTTAACTCCGACCTCTTCTCGCTCGCCCTCCACTCCTCCGTCCACCCCCTCTCTTCCGCTCACTCGGCCTTCCCTGGAATTCACCTGTCTTTGTTCCCTCTAATCCTCAAAGGGGAACTTTTCCTAAGTCGGGAAGTTTGGGGTGCAGGGAATGAGTGCGAGACACAGATGGAGAGTGTGTGTGTGTGGGGGGGGGGCAGGTAGACGGATATACTATCTGGGTGGCAGAAAGGGGGGCTTAGAGGAAGGCAAATTATCTTCTTTTCACTTTTTCGGCTCCCCCTCTCCTCATCCTCTACATATACACCATCACCCCTGACTCCCGCTTTCTCTCTCTGTGTCCCCTTATCAACTCCCCACCTTGCACTTTCAAGGACAAGCTTAACTGTTAAGAACACCAAGGATAGGATGGACTTGTGTGTGTGTGTTAGTTCCGAATGTCTCCCTGCTTGTATAATATGTGTCTATGTCACTGGATGTGGTGTGTGAATATTGTGTGTTTCTCCAGAGGCTTTGCAGCAGAGACTAATCCTATCCTCTCTGCTATCGCTTTTACTTCCCTCTTACTATTATTTATTTATCCCCATCTCTCTCTCTCTCTCTCTCTCTCTCTCTCTCTCTCTCTCTCTCTCTCTCTCTCTCTCTCTCTCTCTCTCTCTCTCTCTCTCCCTCTTTTTCATTTCCAACCATCACATTCCCTGCGCACTCTCTCCCTGAAACATGTAAGTAGGAATAAATACACTTGCGCGAGGTCATATGGTAACCTTGGTAACGCAATGCATCCCACATTGTGTATATGAACTTTTCGAACAAGACCGCATTAAACTAGTGAAATGACTGATTATGATATAATGCCTTAACTTTTAACTCTTAGTAATCGGAAACGAACAAGAAATGTTAAGATCAACACAAAATAAAAGCTTCTTCTATGAACTGAGTTTGTTCTTTGTGACCACCAGAGAAAACGCCAAAATAAAAGTAATTGTGGCTTAATTGCCTTTTGTTTGGTTTAAGAGAGCTGCTGTTGAGATATTTCATAAATAGGATTAACTTTCACAGCTTTTGTTTTTATCAAAGTCAAACTCTATTTGCTGTAATCAACGCTCTCTCCCTTCCCCCTGACCAAATGGCCTAAACTACCAGTGTGAAAGCGCCCTGAATTCTATTTGTGCTGATTATTATTAACAGATGCTCACGTGCCGTCCTCGGTTGGAAAGTTTGTGCGTCTGGCGTGTTTTTTTATTTGTTTTTGGAACATCACCTGCCTGATAACCTTTAAATGTCATCATTTTCACAGGATTTATTTAGTGCGATATTTCCCGCCTAACGATACGCATACAACCAGACGCACAACTCCAGCGTCCTCACAACCCTGCGGTACATATGCACGAAATGCTCGCCGTCGAGTAGCATTAATCGCCGGCTTCACCGGACACGCTCTGAGCTGCGTGCTTTGGTGAAAATTGACCTTATGTGGTCTTAATTGTGCGAGAGACTCGACGGCGCCGTGACATTCAAACAGTGCTCCCCTCTTAATCTGCAGCCCTTTATTCTAGTGCCTCGCTGACATTTCGGTAAGGAGCGGTTTGTGAATTAAGATGATTGGCGCTCCTTATAGCGCTGCAAACAAACAAGCCGATTCGCCTCGTGATCGTTTCATTCCTTTCCCGATCCACTGGTGCCGTTCGCGCCGGATCCACGGCGGCGACGACGCAGCGGTTAACTTTGGCTTCCTGGTAAAGCGCACGTCGCACCGCGCGGCCTGGGAACACGCCAAGGGGAGACGAGTTCAAGTTAGCCTACTCCTGTTAGCTTAAGCCACAGACTGGGGAATCACAGCGAGCGTCAACGCAGACTCCTCAGAATGATGAGCGGCCTCATTACTGTGTGTGTGTGTGTGTGTGTGTGTGTGTGTGAGAATAATGAGTGAATCATGAGTGCGTCTGTCTACTCGGGCTCCTTTAGTGCTACTTTGTTAAGAGGCTGCAGTAATTAGCCCGTGGAAATGGACGCCTTTTTCAACAGCTACCGCAAACACCGCCTCCCCCAGAGCGGCCGGAGGGACGGAGGGACGCTAGTTAGTGAATGGATGCAGCATTATGCTGTTTAAAGCTTTTCAGCTGAAGGACTTTTTTTCTTCGTGTGGGTCACATGTGAGACACTGTTGTTTTGAGTTGTGCTTTAAAATGATGATTATTGATATTTAGCACGTCCAGGCGCTGCACCGCGGGAGCCATTACTCATCGCCTCGCACTGCTCAGGTGGCCCTCGTCCAAACACACCAACCACACGCACACACACACGCACACAGGCACACACTGGGCATTAAGTATATCATAGGCAGCAGATACTGCGCGCGCACACGCACGCACGCACACACACACACACAAAGAAATCGCTGCCTCTTCAGAGATGTGTTTTAATTGAGTCAGCCAAAAGTGCTGGCTGTGCAGAACGATGCGACTGATACGGATTAGAACCAGCCTTCCCTTATTCCCATCGATTTCTTCACGGGTGGGAGGAAGGGGGTGTGTAAAGGGAGGGAATGGGGGGTCAGATGGGAAGGGAGGGGGGGGGGGGGGCACAATTGAGAGATGACTGAAAAGAAGCAAAATCTGTTTCTATCGATCCACAAAAGGAGGAAGGGACACTGGGTCGCGAGACAGATGGGCCGAGAGTAAGAGAACGGTGTGCAAGGTGGGTGAGTGTACATGGGGGCACCATCCCCCCCTCCATCAGCTGCACAGAAAGGAAGGAAGGAAGAAGAGAGCAAGAGTGACTAATAGAGACTATGCTTCCTTCCTTTGTCATCACCGATACAGGGAAGGGAGGGGGCAGCAAAGGAGAAACGGGAGGATGGGAGTAAATAGGTATTGAGCAGAGGAGACAGATGATGGAAGGGGGAGCGCAGCACGACGGGTGCGGGAGGAAGAGGAAGAGATCTTGAGTATGTGTGAAGATTTAAGAGCACTCAGAGGAACCCTTTCTTTCACTTAAGGAGAGTTGGTTAATGAAGGGAGAGGATGAGGTGTGGGAGAGAGGGAGGATGAAAGAAGGAGGTGAGTCAGAAGGGGGAGGGGGAGGGGGAGGTGGGGGTGGAGAGAGGGTGAGAGAGATGAGGAAGAAGAGTTGAGGAGAGACGCTTCACATTTGGGCTAAGTAGTCTCACTACCAAACGCTGCACGTCGATCCAAATCCCCGAAATCCTCCAAACCGCTCGAGTGGAAAGCGACCGCGAGTGAGGGGGGGGAAACGTAAGATGGGGGGGGAGGCGGACTTTTGAGCGTTTCAGCGTGCGCGCCAGTGCTTAAACGTGATGGGGTGCTGCGTTTTATGGGTGCATTCAAGTGATGATCCACTCATACAGTGTGTGTGTGTGTGTGTGTGTGTGTGCGTGTGTGTGCATGTGCGGAAGTACACTCGCGACAAAACGGAGCCGAGAGGGCACCAAACAAATTGAAGCAAAAACGTGTGCGCTCACTTGGCGCAGATTCATAACAGCGCAGTGCGATGTGTAAGGGAGGGGGGCGGGTGGATCGGGGGGGGGGTTAAATTACTGGAACCATTGAAAGTATTTTTTTTTTGTTTGAGGCCAGGAAGCTGCTCTCACAGAAGCAATGAGCCTGACCTGAGGTCGCTCCTCTCTTATCTGATCCAAGAACTCCACGATAACCATCATGGCCTTATTATGGAGCGTGGCTGCAATCAGAGCGTCGGGCATTTTGGGGGGAGAAAAGACAGCGGAGCAAATCCGACGCGCCGGTCTGAGTGAATTTCAACCGCACGCTAAGTGGGAAATGCTTGGAGGCGCCAAATATGGAAATCAAAAGTCGTCCTAGATGCGGTTGCCCAACTGCTCCTTCCGGAGAAGAGAACTCTTCCTGACAGTGACGTCCAGATGTGCAGTTATGCTGTTGCGGCTTCCTCGTCAACGATGTCGGACAACCAAACTATTTTTAAAAAAAAGAACAAATTTAGAAAAATGCTGGAGGAATTCACAAACTCTGAGAGGTCCACGTGCCCACTCTGTCGCTCGCCCAATTAGTTTTGCGCTCCCTAAAAACCTCTTTTGTTGTCTGTATACCTCCAGATGTGAGCGCAGGTGTGTGTGTGTGTGTGTGTGTGTCTGTGTCCCTTTCTCCCTCTCCCTTCGGTGTCGCTCTCCTCTGCTCACCGGCCCGTGAAATGGTTTTTCACGAGACCATTACCCCGACCGGGGCGCCGCGCCGCTGCCGCCGCCCTCTGTGAGCGAGAGGGCGTGTGTTTAAACGTGAGTTTATGTGCGCGCCCGCACAGAGAGTGTGTGTGTGTGTTTTCAGCACCCAAAAGAGACTAATATTTGTATGAGGAATATTGTGTTTTTCTTTTTGTTTACTTGGGCGGAAGATGCATTGTTTGCACGGATTGGTATGTGCAGCTCTGTGTGTGTGTGTGTGTGTGTGTGTGTGCAGTATGTCCCACGCAAGCTCAGCTGTCACAGTTTTTGCCCTGCACTGTACTCCTGTCACAGCTGTGAGTGCTGAGAGTCTCCTAATATCTGACACGTCTCACACACGCGCACACACACACACAGCTGCAGCAGGCGGGTTGTTCTGCTCACTAACAAACCTGGCAATGGCTTAGTTATTTTTCTGCTGTCAGCATCTTTCAGCTGAGACTTGCGTTATTTGCGAAATCTGTTTTTCAAAGTGCAAAATGCACACACAAAAGTTTGTCTAACACAAAGGGAGCGTTTAACACAAACGTATCCCTTTTGCAGCAGCTTTCTGCTTGGTTAGCGTGCTCTGCATATACCGGCCTTCTTCTCAATCAGGAACTTCTTGTGTTCACGCCGAACCGACATCCCTGCCTGTGCAGATGGAAAGCATCACATCTGTGTGACGAGGACACACTCGGAGACGCACAACTTTCCTCGGTGGTCGTGAAGTGTTTGTCGTCGCCAGATATTTTCATATCGTATTTGCAGTGAAAGCCCGTACCACTGTGTCTGCGGGAATGTCTGCACATCCATTACACACGCATCTGTTTGTGTTCACCCAGTCTGTGGCATCGCACAGTAATGTGCTCGTAATCCGTGTGTATGAAAAACACACAAAAACAAATGCCCCCCCCATCTGTGTGTGTGTGTGTGTGTGTGTGTGTGTGTGTGTGTGAGAACACACAGCCGGATAAACAAATGACTGCAGCTGTCAAGTCACGAGGTAAATGCACCAGACAGGCGATTAGTTTGTTATGTGGACCGTTGTCTTTTTACAGTACCATGTATTGGATAGTCAGCGATGAAGACAGTGAAGGAGCTTTTTATTCTACCTGCAGAGAGACCTGCGTCCATGTGGTGTAATTAAAAGATTGTTAGCTATCCTGCTAACTTTAGCCGTTTGTCCTTAAAGGCCAACAGTTATTGTTGCTTTAACACAAAGACAGAGATATTCAAGGTAAATCCTAATCACTAAAATCTCATAAAAACACCACAACCAGCGTTAAATGGATCCTACCAGCGATTTGCAGCCGAGCCTTAGATGTTATTCTGATTAAGAAGATCTCTGTCCAATAGAGAACAGCTGCTTTCATCGCCCTCATTCCTTCCTCCTTGTGACTTCACCCTTCGCTCCCACCTCTCATCCCCTCCCTCCTTCAACATTGTGTTTAAATTGTTTCATTCACCTCCCCACTCCGTCGTCCTTGCCCCCCCACCCTGTTTTATCACTCGCCTCTCACCCCCTGCTCTCCCCCTGCTGCTTTCAATGGCCTCCTCACATCCCTCCTCCTCTCTATATTGCTCTTCTCCATTGAAAGTCATTTACTTCCTGTTTGCTCCACCTCTCTCCCCCTCCTTGCTTTTCCACCTAATGCCTTTTCATTCTTTCGTTCCACCTTCCCTGTTCCCACCTTATACCCCGCTGACTCTCTGTACCTGAGATATGGAAGCAATAAAGTCGGCTGTGGCTCAATGCAAAACAGTGTGGAGTCGAATAGAGAGGAGCCTCGTTGTCCACCTGTGGTCCTCAACACACATCCACCCTGCGGCCGCGATCGTCCTCCGCCCACATCAGAAGCCTCATTCACCATGTTCAGTGTGTCTCGCAGAGAAAATGGTTAGTGAGTGTGTGTGTGTGTGTGTGTGTGTGTGTGTGTGTGTGTGTGTGTGTGTGTGTGTGTGTGTGTGTGTGTGTGTTAACGGGCCTTGTTGATGTTTGGGGTTTAGTTGGATTCTTTAAGGAGCCGCCCTGGCAGCTGGAATCTCCCAACTGAATAGACCGGGATAATCTGTGAGAGAACGATCGAGTGTGTGTGTGTGTGTGTGTGTGTGTGTGTGTGTGTGTGTGTGTGTGTGAGAGAGAGAGTTGAGGCGGGAGGGGTGGGAATAAATGGAAGATGCGAAAATGAGAGAGAAGCAGAAGGGGAGAGATTGAACCGTCAGCAGCTCGACTTTCTTTTCTCCTATTTTTTTTTCTCCCTCTCAAGATGGAGATGAGACGTGACTCTGTGTGTGTGTGTGTGTGTGTGTGTGTGTGTGTGTGTGTGTGTGTGTGTGTGTTGTGTGCGCGCGTGGCTTTTGTTTGTGTGTGCGTGTGTGAGGACTTCATCCTGTTTTGAAGTAACCTAATCTCGGATGGGGGGCCTAGTCTAATACCCCCCCCCCCCCCGACCCGACCCCCTTCATCCACCCAAAATACCCCTTCAGAAGACCGAAGCTCTAAATCTCTAATAACTAGCCTTTGTCAATGCTGAATCCCCGCTGTATCGCAAACACACACTCACAAACAAACAAACACACACCAGGAAAGGGGCTTATGGCTGAACGAGTGTGTTTCTAGGCCCACGGAGCAGCAGTTCGAGGTATTTGGGGCAGTGGGATAAACGATTCGGGGCTGTTTGACTTGAGAAGTTGTGTCTCCTCCCCAGATGCCGGGCAGAGCGGCGGATCACCGCTCAGCGCCGCGTTACGAGGAAGTGGAACGTCAGTACGCCTCCCTGCCAAGGTACGGCCTCGTCTCCTTGCCTTGCATGAGGACGCCACAAAGCACGTGTTTCACTGCGCGCCACCGCTCTCCCCCTCTTCTGTTCTTCCTGTTCTCTTTTGAAGCCGCTAATTAAAGCGCTGTAGCCTGAATGTCTTTCTTTTTGTCTCTGGAGGCCTCGGCCTCAGCCAGGAACTCACGTATCCAACTCCCCCCCCCCCCCCCCCCCCCCCCCCTCTCCTGAAAACTGATCCCTGACTCCGGTCTGCTCCCAACAGCAGAACTTACTTTGGCTAATGCACAATCAGTTCTTGTGTTGCACATGTTACTACACAACATGTCCCTCATTGTGAATTTAGCTCGAGTAGTTCGTTTTTCTGCTTTTTTGAATCAGAGCCAACGTCAGACAGCGAGCACGGCGGCTAAACAAGTTGTTTTTACTGTCCCAAATTTGGTCAAATTGTTTAAAAGAACTTTATCATTATTTACTATATGTATGAGTCATTTTATGTCACACTTATCACTATGTTTTCGTTGGTCATACTTAGCATTCTTTCCTAGTGGACTACGTCATTGCCGCCTGTTGCCCGCTGCGTTTCTCTGAAATATCACTTACATTGGCCAACGCGGCAGCAGTAACCCGCTTCTGCAGTATATTCATGCATTCTTTAACAATCCTTTCCATTTACCGTTCGTGATGTGTTTTTCTGATGAAATCGGATAAATATTGAAGCCGTAATGGTTTAAAGAATGTGACTGGCCGACGACTTCCCATGTAAAGGTCCTACTCTCAGAGTGAATCACAGCGGAGAACCAATCAGAATGTTCCCTTTGCAACCTTCCCACTGAATTATCTTCACTTTCTTCACCATTCTTACCACCTTGCATCCTCCACTGTGCTCGATGGATGGATTTATTTATGTTACAGGACACTGCACTGTCAACTCATGTATGCAAAGTAAAAATCGGGTCAAATTAAACTTCGTTTTGGTTCTAAGAAACCACCAATTCAGCAGGCCATCAAGCCACCAACAAATGTTTGTTGTGCGTGCGTGCGTGCGTGCGTGTGTGTGTCTGTGTGTGTGTGTGTTAGAGGGAGAGAGAGAGAGAGAAAGAGAGAGGAAGCCAATGGGTGGAATGACAGACAGAAGTTAAGAACGTTAAGAACTTTATAGCCAGGTTCCCACCCTTGTTAAAATGGTGAGAGAAGGCTATTCCACACTTCTTTCTTGAGTGTGTGTGTGTGTGTGTGCGTGTGTGTGCGTGTGTGCGCGTGCCCGACAGGGGGAGAGTGTCTGTGTGCGGGTGATGACTTTGGCAGATGGGAGTGAGAACAGCGATGATAGTTTTGAGGTCTGGCTGTGGTATCTGAAAGGCCTCGGGAAATTGGACACACACACACACACACACTGACACGAACACACACACACTGGCATACAGTACACCCTGTCTCTGTTTCCACTTTCCGACATGCACTGTAATCCCAAAATGCGGGGCCAATTTTCCATGTAGACCCCGTGTCTGAAAGGGACCCCAGGTCCTCTTTCCACAAAAGTCAGTTTGATAATGTGCCTCATTCTGAGCCCGTAAAGGTTGTGAGACATTTAAAGCAGCAGTTCTTCCTCTAAAAGTGATCTCTCACCTCTCCCTCCTTCTGTCTTCATCCGTCTCCCCCCCCTCACCCGCCCCGTCCGCGCTGTCTTCCCCGCCGTCAATTAACTGGAGAGATATTTCAGCGTAGTCAGAGAAAGAGATCATGTTTGGAAACAGCATCCCGGCCCTTGACCTTTATCCAAACATATTATTTTGCCACCGGCGCAGAAATAGCCGGCAGGCTGCGAGTATCCGGCGTCTACCTGTCCGCGTTATTCCGAGGCGCCCGCCACAAATAGCCGCCGGGTTGCTCCGTCAGGTGCCGTGCGTTTGGGTGGAAGTCAGTCAGCCGGAGCGCCGGGGTGGAAGAAGCAGCCGCTAACCAACCAATGTCGCCGCGTAGGGAGGCCTCCTCCTCCTCCTCCGTGCAGCTGCGCCGGGGAAGCACAAATAAATACCAGGAAAAGAAACGCCGGCACTCAAGTTTGTGTTTTCTTAACTCTCCTTTTTGTGGATTGTGAACGGCGACAACGTGGAAAGAGGAGGAGGCTGTCCATCGGGTTGTGGACAAGCAAGAGAGACAGAGGCATTCGGCTAATGTATCTGTCAGGAATCCAACCTGAAAAGTTGTGGTTGAAACAAATATAATGATTATAATGTGTATTATATATGTGTGTGTGTGTGTGTGTGTGTGTGTGGTTGGGGGGTTGATTCGGTCATTCTGAGGTCAGTAGATGTCTATCGCAGTGTTTGTATGGTCAACATTAGTAGGTTGCGCCCTTACCATGTGTGCCCCATTACTGCCCCATTTACACATTCTCTCTCCTACACGTACACAAACACACACACACACGCCTGTACTTCTATCCCTGTGAGGACACTCATTGACATATTGCATTCCCCAGCCCCTAACCTTTACCCAAAGACCATTTCTTTGTACTTTCTCGAAGAAGTGAAGAGTGAGGAATTTTCTTGACTCGGTTTTGTTCACAAAGATGTAAATTAACACAAACACACACACTTGATGACTCATCTTTGCTCTTATTGATGTTGGATTCTGACAGCACCGTTGACGTTATTGATATAATCGAGAAAGACACTTTACAACGTAATGACCCATTCATAAATGAATGAGTGACTCGCATCCCAAACTATTCCATGGATCTCATGTACGAGGCTCTGAGAGCAGCGCGGCTTTGATTCAAACGGACCTCGGCTGATAACAGCAGGCGCCGGTTTGAGACGCAGCCCAATCGGATTAGCTCAACACACTCAGCCATTTGTCCTCGTTATTACTCTTATTGGATTAAAAGAGCCAATAGGAAACGCCGTTCGGGTTTCCTGGAAGGCTGTCACTTCCTCATTACGATGCTAATTGGATGGTTAGTAATTAGAAAGCAGATGCTGCGTTGAGCATTGTGAAGCGCTGCGTCCCTTTAAGTCTCGTTGCTTCATTTACTCCCCCTCTTCATCCTGCATCTTCCTTCATCTTCCTCGTCTCCTTCTCGTTCTCTCTGAACTTGAGGTGAAAAGGACATTGTTGAATATTGTATCACTCGGGGGGAAGGCGGGGGGGGGAGGGATGGGAATGTCTCTCACTCCTCTTTCCGTCCCTGTGTCCCTCTTGAGGAGACCTCCCAACCGGGGCCCCCGAGGTTCCCAGACCACTCTACGAGAGCGGCACAATCCGCCCCATTGTCCAGTTGTTTCTCTGTGTCTCTGGCCTCTGCGAGTCTCTGCTTGTTTGTTAGCCATGAAGGGGACACCAGACCCCCCTCCCCCCTACTACTCCCACCCCCAGCCCCCCTCACATTATTATTCATGTCAGAACAAGAAGATCGACCACGCTTTGTACGTTCCAATAGTTGCAGCTGTGAAATGTTAACATCTGGCAGCAGCCTAATGACCATCTGCTCCGCAATCCTCAAACTTCTATTTTAAAGTGAAATGATAATTAAATGTGTTGTCTGCGAGCGTCGTACCTCCCAATTAACTTTGAAAGGAGACAAGAAGCGTCATAAGTTGTTCTCGATGATGTATGGATCCGTTGAAACGAGGAGCAGTCGGCCTCTTTGAAAAGTTATCCGCACGGATCCACGGCCAGCTCGCAGTTTCCCCGAGCTTCAGAACTTCATGCGCCAAACTATCGTCCATCAGGGGATCGGGATCCTGTCAGCAATTTGTATCCTGTGGTCACGCAAGCAGCACAATGTCACCAGCTTGGAACGATTACATCTTGCTCAGGGGAAACCTTATTGGCTCAAGATGTGAAATAATGAAGGCTATTTGTATGGGATAAGGCATTATCGGTAATGGGGCTTTGCGATGTCTCGGGAAGTCACCCGCCAGGCCTCCTAAGTGGTTGTGTATGACACTGCAATAACTGACTGTCAGCTCTACTTTGAAGGATCTGGGCCCCGCAACGGACGGACGCGGCTCATTCCTGCGCTCCCAATCCGCCGGCCGATGGGACGGATCGATCGTTATGGGCGCCGCGCGTTCAAATGTCAAGGAGTTGGTATCGCCAGCGGAGTGGTTTGCACCATTTAACATGACTTACGGCTTCATTTGAAGTTGCCATTTTCTAGAGGCTTCTACATGCGTATTATTTCTTCCCGATATTACAGCCGGGGATCAAATATATAAAGTGTGCGTGGGAGCATTTCAGAAAGGTCAAAAGCAACAGCTGAATCTAACAGTGATGTAATACGACAGCTCATACATATTTATTCATGTCTTCGGGCGCTGATTGATATTTATACTTTTTAAAATAAGATGGATGTCGTCAGAAGAAGCTTTTTCTTTTTAATATTGACTTATTGTTACGGTTCCTGTGTTAAACAAAGCAGGGTTTATATTTATCGTTCTGCACAGTGAGATCACGGGGATGTCATTTATTCCACATTGGGATCGGAGTTGATGTGCACAGGAACAGAACCTGTTTGTTTACCCATCAGCTCTCCTCTCATTTGACGTGTTGACCAGAGTTTATTTTTTTAAGGATTTTCCCGCGGCGAATCGTCGGCCTCCCGTGTTTCTTTTGGCCGTAGCTTCGCTCGCTCGGTTTCCAAATGGCGTGGCCGCATTACGCCGCGATGCCTAACGCCACTCCAAATCATCTTTGTTCTGCCCTCTCCGTGTTTCCGAGGCAACAGTCTCCTGCCATCTGGAAGGCCCTCATCCCTCCGTTCCTCTCACTTTGCTCTAATGGCTTTCTCCTCTGTCCTTCTCCATCTCATTTTCTTTGGGTACCGCTTCTCATTTTAGTTTGCCAGGATATATGTGTTTTTTTCTTTACCTTGTTATGTTCTTATTTGATTCCGTCTCCTGTTCTCCCACATTTCTCGTTGTGGCTTTTTTTGCACACTTTTCACTTGAAGTACCTACTATATTACCATATTCATTCATTTGCTCTCTGCATTCCTCTTTTTATTGTCACTGTGGTCATTTCCATCTTGTTCCCTGCTGGCGCTTTTTTTTTTCTCCCTTTCAGCTGTTCTTTAATACAAGTACTCTGTATCATGCAGCCCGGCAATACACACATGCTCGCACACTTCCGTGCACAGGGGAATGTAATCATGTTAGTTTCCTGGTCTAGTCAGTTAGTAATGCATACCCAGGTGGATTAATCATATTTGACAGAACTTTATTGACAAAGACAGATAGGAGCCCTTGAAAGGTGTTTAGTTTCATTCAAACGTGAACAGCATGAGCAAGCATCCTGTGTGTGTGTGTGTGTCTGTTTGTGTGTGTGTGTGTGTGTGTGTGTGTGTGTGTGTGTGTGTGTGTGTTCCTCTCAAATAGGGCCCATTATTCCCTGCAGTTTCTGACCTACAGCATACCAGTTCTCCGAAGGGCGGCACCTGTCCTCTTTTTCTCCTCTTCTTCACCACTCCCCACCCCTCTATCGGCCATTTCCTTCATTGTCCACCTCCTCCACCTCCTCCACATCCTCCACATCCTCCGCCTCCTTCCGTGTTCACAGGACATCCATCGGGGAGGTTCAGTCTGCCCTGCCATTCCTCTTCCCTCAGCCTGCAGGCGTTGAACTTAAACTCCCTTTCCGTGTCGTCACATTCCTCCGTCTCTGTGTGTCTTCCTCTCGCCCCCCCCGCCCCCCCGCCCTCCCTGACTGTCGGAACCTTGGCCGCCAGTAGTGAAAACGCCCTTGAGACCACTTGTTGTGGGTGTGTTTTGGTTGTCCGTCCAGTCATTATGTAGTGCACACATATAAATATAATGGCAGATCATAAATGTCGAGCACTGGTCCTTGTTTCTTCCTCCCCTTCCTTCCTCCCCCGTCTTCCTTCGGTCCCATCTGTCTCGGCCCTGGCGATCACACCTCTTTGTCTCCTGTTCACGCTGTCTCGCTGGTCTCTTTGCATTCGTCTCCCTTCCCTCGGTCCTTTTGCTCTTTTGTATTGTCGAGGAATACAGATGAACATTCTGGTCCTTAGTGGGCTGCGCTCTGTCTGGACGTTTCGTGTTGTTTGTTTGGTTTGAACACACATTTCCCCTGCTGGTAAGTCCTCAGCATTCACCCCGTTTGGCAGGTCAAAAAAAAAAAGGATTGCATCTTCATCCTACTTAAAGAATCCCCAGTGAAATAATAGCGCCTCATCTCTATGTTCTGCACACTCATAACCCTGAATTTAACCCGTCTCCCTGAGAATATTTAACTCTTTTTAAGCCTGTTGTTGACCTCGGTCACCAAACCACTGCAACACAATTAAAATGCGGTGTGACACACGCAAGGCGGCGCTTTGTCTCGTCAGCTCTTTGCACCGGCTCAAACATTTAAAGCATACGATTTGAATGCAAATGTTTACTGATATGATTTTCACAATAAGAGCGGACAGCCAGTGCTTCAGAGTGCACCGATTGTCATAATCAGATTACTACTAGAATAGAAACCTTATTTCCCAAAGCAAGGGGTTGATCATCTGCTGACTTTAATTTTATTACGTGTCACAAAAGGACTCTTTGATGACCGTGAAATGGTCTGCAGGGCAACCCGGGTGCTACCGTGGGGTCCGGAGTTTAGAGTTTAGCACAAAAGCAGCTCTGTGCTGCTCCTTCATTCGGTTTGTATTGGATAGTGTTACACTGAAGGGCTTTGCTCTGGTGCTCAAATTGAGAAAAAAAAAAAAGGAAAAAAGACCATTTTGAAAGGCTGGTGAATAATATTCTATATTTGTTGGGGAAGGCAGTTTCATGCCCTAACAGGCCTGTGGAAAGATCCTGATAAGACCTGTGAGGGTCCATAAAAACATAACAGAAGGTCAGCGTCACTTTCACTGCAGTTTGAGGTTCATCAATATCAACAAATGGTTGGTCAAATGTGCCAAATGGTAACGAGGGTGTGATTGTTATGTCTATGTATTTGGTATGCCCCCTAATCCTGGTTGATAATACCCTCCCTTCACCTTTGACCCCTTCTTCTAAGTGTTTGATGGGGACTGATGGAGTATCATGTGACCTGAAGGGGTCAGGAGTCTCAGGAGGTTTAGTGCTCTCTAACACGCACACACACATCCACACACAACCACCAACACAAACCACATTGACAGCTGAACCAACAGAATTCCATCCCTGATACACACACACACACACACACACACACACACACACACACACACAGTATGTAACCACTTAACCATGAGTAGGAAAACAGCTTAGTGTCTTATTGGCCTTCTCCTAATAAACTCTCTCTGCTGCTTGTGGCGTTGCTCTTAATCACTCGGTTGTGTTAACAGTTTGTTATTTTCCACGGCTCACATTCAATGGCGCTCGAGGTGGCCGGCACTGTACCTGTGCTTCCCCCCTCCGCCCTCCCCAGGCAACAAGCCATCGTGCTGAGCGCCTTTAAAAAAAACAAAACACAAAGAATGATTTGCTATGATTAAACACCCCTCAAGGTCCTTCCCAAAAGAGCAGATGTTTAAGCACTTGGCAGCATAAATGTGCCTTTTCATTCATAAGCAAAGCCGCTTTTCTTTACAGATCACATTAAAAAGGCGGAAACAAAGCATTTGCCTTACCACTTTCAATATGTAACATTATTATGGCACTAGACACTTGAGGATATAATTGTATATCGAAATACTAAGTTCAAAGCCAATATAAAGTGTAATTTGCAAAAATCTGGAGGTATTAATTCCGGTCCAATCGTTTCCTCAGACAGAAGAGAAAGTATTTCTCCGCCCTTCATTATTTTTCACTTAAGCTTTTATTGCCTCATTGTTTGGACGGTGATGCATCTGTGATTAAAGCTTCATAATGAAGTATCACATTAAGAAGATGGAACTAAGTTAGGACTCCGGGCGCATTACATCACAGCAGCTCCGCTTCCGCCGCCGCCGCTCACCAAACGACATTACGACCGTTTGAGCTATTAATCTGTTTTATTACCAGGCTGTCAAAACACCGCGACTCTCACTGACAAACAGTCTGAGAGGCTGAGCGCAATTTGAATATATGAAGCGTTTTTTTTTTATCTGTTTTAAAATGCATAAGAGCAGGAGGTTTGGACTCGGCTCCGCGAAGACTCATAAAGGTGTAAGTGAATTAAGGCTCCTTCTCCCGCCCCACTTTCACTCACTGTGGATATCGCTCAATGATCCCCCCCCCCCCCCCCCTCCTCTCCTCTCACGCCTCAAACTCTTCCTTTATTTTGTTTGTGCTTCAGTGTTTGCTTTCATGGAGACGATCCGTCATCGCCTCTCAGGAGCTTTTTAATGTGTTGTGTCACGTCGCCGCGTCTTGTCTCTCTTTCTTAAAGGTGTTTGTGTCAGGCTGGGATGATCGATGGTTGTGTGTGTGTGTGTGTGTGTGTGTGTGTGTGTGTGTGTGTGTGTGTGTGTGTGTGTGTGTCTAACAGCTGTATCCAGCCCTCTCAGAAAGAGTAAGTGACGGGTGTGCGTTTATGAGAGAAAGGGGCAGGTGCAGAGGACGTGTAACAGTTCCCTGCTTCCTCAGAAATCACTCAAATACCGAACGAATTAGAAGAGCTCACGTTACTCTCAATTACTGCCAGACCTGCGGGAAACTATTTCAAACTAACCTTTGCGCTGTGTGGCATCTGGGTGACCAACGGTATCCAAGGAGGCGTCGCTGATCCTTATATGATCAGGTTGAATTAATCTTCACGGTCTCAATTCAGACTTTGATTACTCTCTCAATTACGTTAAACTAGTTGCTGCATGTGCCAGGAAGCTGTTCTCACTCATTACATCTGTTTCTCTCTCACACACACACACACACACACACACACACACACACACACACACACACACACACACACACACAGAGACAGACAGACAGACAGACAGACAGACAGACAGACAGACAGACAGACAGACAGACAGACACACACACACACACACACAGACACACACACACACACACAGACAGACACAGACCACTAGCCTCCTCATTTGGTCAAAACTCCTCTCCAGCTGTGTGCCAATTTGCCTCCTCCGAGTACGTGGGCTTTGGGGGACGGAGGGGGCGAGAGGGGGGTGAATAGGAGCTAGCACTGCATTTCAGCTAAGGTTTGCACTGTGTGTGTGTGTGTGTGTGTGTGTGTGCGCACGTGTGCGTGAACCCGTAATGGGTTCCGTCCTCATTACCCAATAATCCCCAGCTGCTGTGCCGTGCTGAGAATTCCGAACTTGCCACCGGACGTCCAGTGGGATTCCCCACAGATTCCCACTGGACGTCCGGCTCATTCCTAAGACGGCAGCGCTGAGATGATTCACCGCCTGCAACTAATTATTATTTCATTATCAATGAATCTCTGTAGTATCGAAAGAGATTTGAGGGTTTTTTTTTTTTTTGACTAATTAAATAACGCCGAATGGTTTCAGTGGGTTTTTCTGTGCCAAAGGTAACTTTTTAAATAAAAAAAAGTCATATAATAATGAAATGTAGCTGCAGGAGACCACTTAAAGTCACAGCCAGGAACCATTTAACGCCGATGCCTCAGAATGACCTCCATAAGTAATCCAGACCCTCAGCTGGAGGATTGGCTATTTCTTTATGGATTTTCTTCATTCCTGTCATCGCGTCCACTTCCACGCCGAATAGGGTGAAACAATTATGCGCATGCAGCTCGAAAAAGAGAAGGAATCACATTTCCTGACAGTTTTTTTTGGTGTCCGATCCTCCAAATTATCCTAAACAAAATCGTAACCGTACCCTCGTGTTCGTCATCCTCTCCTTGTGTCATCCAGCATGTCCCTCTTTTCTATATGTCACCAAATTGGAGTCTTTTGTCTATTTTAGCACATCTCCTGCCGTGTCTCAGTAAGTGATAGAAAGCCTTCACATTAAACGGGTGAAACAAGCGACGCATTCGTTCACAAAAGTTGCTGCTGACTCT
Organism: Apeltes quadracus; assembly: GCA_021346845.1. Lineage (NCBI taxonomy): Eukaryota > Metazoa > Chordata > Actinopteri > Perciformes > Gasterosteidae > Apeltes > Apeltes quadracus. The sequence continues at coordinate 10,630,488 of CM037932.1, read as the reverse complement.
TATTTACCCGTTTATTTTATTAGATGTCTTTCCCCACCACTTAACCTCCTCTTCTCTCCTTCTCACTCTGTATCTTATCTCTCTGCGCCCCTCTCCGCCTCCCCAGCGCTCCTATCTCTGCCTGGGGGACGTTATCGTCGCTGCGAGTGACAGATTGAGCGGCTGATACGGGCGGAGGGGGTCCGGGCTCGGCGATCGGCCTCGCCAGGCCTGGGGCAGACCGGGAGTCCCAGAACCTCCTAAGGGGGGGGGGGGGGGGAGCGAGAGGGAGGCAGACACGTGGACAGACGGGGCAGCTGGCTCACTCGCCTGTGTTTTTCAGTCTTTCCAGCAGAAGAGGAGCCGGCGGTGGACATCGAGGAGGGACATTAGAGACGTGGAGCTCGTACGCGTGACTCACAGTACGCCGAGCGGGATAAGTCGAAAAACCAGACGGCAGATAGACGGAGAGATGGAGACGCAGAAATGTGTGTGTGTGTGTGTGTGCGTGCGTGCGTGTGTGTGTCTCACAACTGAAATGGAGCCTGGGGGGGGGCAGAAGAAGACATCCCAGACATGATGGGCATGTAGTTAGTTATACACTCCACTGCTGACCACCCAAATCAACACACACTGGCGTCAGCATGGAGACCACCAGCACTCTGTGTGTGTGTAGTGTGTGTGTGTGTGTGTGTGTGTGAGTGTGTGCGCGTCTCATACTATGTGCAAGTATTGTTTGTATATGTTTGATTCGGTCTGGCTGTCCCGTGGTTGTGTGCACATCAACGTTGTCTCCGGGGCATCGGGTCATCTGTGTGATTGGTTGGAGGCTGAGGAGCCCCGCCCACTCGACTGTGCACGTCAACGACGAGGCTTCTGTGAGCACATGGTACATGTACAGTATTTGTGCAGGATTTCTCGGATGCGTGCACACTGAGCACGAGCGAGCTCGACCACATGAAGATGGAAACGAAAGAAGGCCACAGAGATGGAGAGCAGAAGATTAGAGAGGATGAAGTGGATAAAAATAGACGTTGACCGATAAAATGTGAAACGGCCATGTGGACGACACATGTTTGTGTACTTGCTTTCCACTGGGCACAAGACATTGATATCTGGTGACCGGACTGTACTGGATTACCACAGCTGAGTGTGTGTGTGTGTGTGTGTGTGCGTTAACTGAGCCCTATCCTGCTGCAAACTGTCACATGTCACTTATATTCTGTTGCTATATATGTGATCTTTGGCCGGGATGGTTGTTTCTCTCGCTCGCTCTCTGGTCTAAAATAGTTCCACAGGCGTTTTTTCATGAACATTTTAAACCATGTTGTCTGACACTGACAAAAAACTGCAGTAATATTATTCTGGTAGTTAAAACACACAAAAAGAACAACCCGAAACAAAAGTGAGCGTTCAAACTTTGCTTCTCATGGCCCTTGTCCCATTTCCCTCCCCAGGCGCGGCCCTCCGGATGTGACGGACTACCCGATGCAGCCCTGGTCGGGTCATTACCCCGGCCCCCCCCAGGGATACCCTCAATCCCCCTCCTACCCAACCCACAACCCCCAGTCGGCCCCGTCTTACTGCGGCTACCCGCCTGGTCAGCCGTACGCGCGACCCGCTGACCCCCACGGCGGCGACCACGGGTTCTACCCTCACCCGAGGTAACGAGACGATTCCCACCTCCAACCGCTTCGCCCATTCGCTCGCTTCAGCTTTCCCTCACGCGGCGTGCGAAATGGTGGACGTGTGTTCTTTTCTTTCTTCCCTCCTGCCAGCTCCCAGCAGAGAGGCCCCCTGCGGCAGGACGTGCCCCCGTCCCCCACCCCGCCCCTGCGGGGAATGCGGTACGACACGGTGACACGCGGCGCCGCGGGCGGAGGTTACAGGTGTTTGTTTGTTTCACCCACGACCTCTATGAGGCTCCTCCGTGGGCGGAGTCCCGGTGCGCTGAGCACATGTTTTTTCCACTGTTTACAGGCGCCTGGTGGATCCCGGCCCAGACCAGTACGTCTACAGCGGGGAGGGGGGGCGACAGCCGCCGCAACACCAACACCAACACCAACACCAACACCAAACCAACCCCAGGCAAAAGAACGCCATGACGGCCGCCGTGTAGACCGGGCCGGGAGCCGAACGCCGACCGCTCCTCCGCCCGGCGGTGCTTCGACACAGCGGTGTGATTTGAATCCCGGCCGTTATCAAACGCGGTTTGAAGTGCGCGGTAATACACGGGCGAGCAAGGTAGAGGAGGTTAATTACAGAGTGGCCGGCGCGACGCTTAACGCCTTGTTGTTTGAAGTCATTTAAATTGCTTTTTAGTCTATGAAATTAGCAGGGTTTCTACTTTTCACTTTGCTGATTAAGTCGTCTCTTTCAAGAACCTGTCGGAGATAATTGGATCTATTTAAATGAAGGCGCACGTCTCGTTGCACCTGGTGGTTTCACTGCTGCTGCACAAACAAGGGAAACTATTTCAAATGTCACCACATGTTACGTTTTAGAATGAAATGCTCCGGTTTTGAAGAGGATGGACTATGTGAAGAATCAACCAACCACACGGCATTTTAAACTGTGGGCAAAAGTTTCAGTATTAAATCAAGTGCGTTTTTTAGATCCATTATCTCAGATTGCGCAAGAGGGAGAACGCCACTACCCATGATTCTTTACTTCTGACTAGTTTGATGTACCACGTGCAGTATTTTGTATTCAATGAATCATGGAAAAACTACTTAATTAATGTGCTTTTTATAATCCTAAAGTCGCCGTTCATTTTATCCGATGGCCAGGCTTCTCTGCTCTTGACGTTTTCCCGTCCCGCGGCCCCCAAAATGTTTATTCCTCTGAGACGTCCCTGCTGTAACCGGGCAGAACGGGCTCTGAGTTGTCTCTGAAGGATGTGATGGATGCTGGCGTGGACGTCCCCCGTACGCCGAAGGGCTGGAGTGGAGCTTCGGAGTGCCCTCCTCCGCGTAGCGCACATCCATTTAGCCACTTACTAAACCATCAATTAGGTGGAACTAAGAGGCGGGACTCCGGCACCCGACACGTCTCTGTTTCACTCCGAAAAGCACAGCGCTATTCATTTCAGTGGAGATTAAATGTTTAAAATGACACTTCAGGGGGCGGGTGAGTTGCTCCTCCGTTAAAGCAATATCAAAGTAATTAGACTGCAGCCCGTGCGGACGCACAAGCATTTCATTTTGCTTGTTTGTCTGACGGCTCTGCATCTCCGTAGAAAAAGAAGAGAGGCAGGTTTAGAGTCATTTAGAAAGCAACGTTTAGCGGATGCGAGAGAGGAAGAGAGTAGAAAGGAAAGTGAAGCGACAGGGGACATAGATAGTTATGATGTAATAGACGTGAGGAACACACGCAGAGCGAGGCCAAAGCTCGTATACGCTTCCCAGCGGTTTGACTCTGAGAGGCTTCAAAGAACAACAGAGGGGGCAGGAAAAAACAAAACAACGTTTCATCCGGGCTGCAGCGGGAGGAGGGTCACAGCAGCGGAGTGAAGGAGGCGACTAATCACATTTCCTACAGGCGTGTGTCTTTGTCACGCTTTCCTCTCAGCGTCGGTGTCAGACTCCCGAAAAAAAGTGGAATAACGACGGGGCAGTTTGACCCGGGCGGCGAAGCGTCGAGAGGGAGCCTCCTGAGATGTTGTGTTAACGCGAGCAGGCCGGTGCCGCCACCTGACATATGACTGCACTTGCTTTAGCTCGAATAGGGGATGCGCCACTTGGCACACAGTTCATTTTTATTTTTCAAACCAATGGCTGCGCAATATTTTGGTAAAATAGTCCAAAACATTTCTTTTTGTGGAAATGTGGCGCGCTGCAGAGATGTCCTGGCCAGCGTTACATATTCCTCAGAGGACATCTTTGTTTGCTACAGAACCATAACCATGCTAGTGGGTTTTTAAATGAAAACGGGAATAACCATGTAGAAATGAACGCTCCTTCTAAATTCACAAGTCAAAATCTTTCATCCAATGTGTAATGAATCTTTGTCAAAAGTGTTGTGTTTGTGTTTGAAGGGAAAAAATGAAGCTTAAACGTTACATGAATAATGAAAACAGTGTTTTTTTACGCCCCAGGGCCTTAGAGATGAAGAGTAATTAGAACTAATTACTAAATAATATGTGTGATTCTGTATCTTTACCGATACATCAGAACACAAAGATGAATTGTGTTGCTTGATGGATGATTGTAGCCACGTTGCCTTATGCAGCACCAAAGAAAAAGTGATCCGCTGAAGTCACGCGGGCAACTCCAAAAATGTCCTGCGTGAGTGTCTGGAAGCTTTGCTGAGCTGCATTATAGTGACACGAGAAGCATTATATGAAGGTGAATTATTATTGTTACTCTGATGCTGGTACGAGATCCCCGTGTATGTTACTTCTTTAAGAAATGATTTGACGTAATTCTTGTTGGTGTTGTTGGTCTGTTTAACCAGAGCCACAGGGTGTTTGGCCATTGTCACCACGCTCCAGATCCCTTATTTCCATCCCATGTTCTGTTTATCATACGCATAAATGCAATATGCATGGGAGTAATTAACCGTACCAGCGATATTCCACTTGTTTTTCCACACTAGGTTTTGCTAACACACGGCGCATTGTGAATGTACGGCGAGTTGCAGCAGCTGAAGGTACTAACGCGTCTTCTCTCAGCAGAGACGTCGCGCTATGAAGGAGCCAACTCAACCACCTTTGTGCCTTAGAATTATACACATGTATCCAAGAACAACCCCATTCATATCATGTAACAACAACAGTGTTTTCCTATATATTTATGTATACAACAACCTTCTTTTTTTTCTACATTAAATATTCATTTTTTAAACATGATTTTGTTGTACTTGAAATGTCTCGCGCATGTCTTTTCGAAGCCGCAAAGCCTGGCCAGCACATCTGCTGAGGTTAATTAAATATGAGTCAGGAGAAATGATTTCCCTCATGTCCCCCATTCCTTGCAAGGTGAATCATTAACATTGCCAACCCAATTTAAGTCCACCATTTAAGCTGCTGATAAATTGTACCTTTGTGATAAGAGATAGATGTTGGCCCCTAAATTAATGTAAGACTAATTATCAATTAGAAAAAGTAGATAAGGTACACTGATTGCGGCGGAAAGTTTTTCGTAAGTTCCTCTTGTCGGGGGGGGGGGGGGGAGCCGTCGCGCCGCGTCCCGCCGGTGAGTCCGCGTTTAGTCGCAGCTTGAGGCTTCAGGTGCTTCCTTATTCATCAAACCAGGCGACAATCAGAGGAGACACACGGGCCTCCATCAGCCACGGCGCCATTAGCATATCCCTGACCTCTCGGCCAATGGGGGGGGAGAGAGAGAGAGAGGGAGGGAGAATGAGAGAGGAAGTAATTCAAGTGTCCCGAGTCGCTGCCAAGGTTCAGTATGGATCTACGAGCTGTGCGTGTGTGTGTGTACTTTCCCCCTTTGGTATTGTGATTGTAATAGCTATTTAAGTGCTGCTGTTTGTGTTAATGCGCGTGAGAGCTACAAAGTCCTCAGAAAGATTAATTGCAGAGTGCTTGTGGACTCTTCACTGCGTCTGAATCAAACACGTCACTGAAATGGAGCAAATTAAAAGAGCAGCTGACTGAACGCTAAAGTTGGTTCGCCAGAACAACTGGTGGGCCGAGATGAAGTGTTACCGCTGGGGGGGACGTCGTCTTTGTCAGCGTGTGAGTGACTCAGACGGACGCGCTTCCACGCGGCCGCTCGTCGGGGCTCTTGTTCTCTGGGAGACGTCTGTCCTCCAGTGCTTTCAATCACTCAGCGCTGCTCTGATGGACGTTTAATCTGTCCCGATGCCGCGTGACCCTGCAGCACCTCCGGGGCTCTCCTGACACACCGGCTGACGGAGCGATGTCTTCGACTGGTGCTCTCAGGCAGCCTGCTCCACTTTGTCAAGTACTGACTGACTGACTGACTGACTGGCTGGCTCTGTAATTGCCCCCCGCCCCTCCTCCACGGGGCAGGATTGGCACAGAGTAATTATTAGCAGTTATTGTTAGTAGTTTTAATAATGATTGGAATACATTGTAATTATGATTTCCTATCATGAATGCCTGCCAGTCTGTTTGTGTGTGTGTGTGTGTGTTTGTGTGTCTGTTTGGCACGACATGTTGTTCATTTGCAGCTATTACTGGCAGCCGGCTCTTTGTTCCCTCGACTTGTGATTGTTTTTCATGTACACTTTGCGTTTGAAGGCCGCCAGACCTCAAACGCCGTCACACCTCCCAAAATGCTCATTAATTATCGCCAACAACGATCTTGTTTTCACGGCGGGCTAATGATTGGAATCACGACGGACTCGCCCTTTTTTAAAACGCGTTGAAGCAAACCTGAGTCAGTGTGCAGGTTTAATGGAGCTCCAGTGAATTCAAACCACCATTGATTGATGTACACCAAAGAGATACAATAAGTCAAATGTCCGTTTTATGTTGAGACAACAATTGTATCTTCTAATTCAGCCAGTTGGGAGCACTTTCAGTGGGTTTATTTTCCAGGTTTATGAGTTCCTGAGGTTTCCTGGACAAAGACACAGTTCAAAGACGGGCTTGTTGAATTATAAAAGAAGATAAAAAGTGTTCAATGAAACAATTTAGTTTACCTCAACATTTGAACTAGTGACAACTAAGTGTTGATTATAGCTATATTGTGTGTGTGTGTGTGTGTGTGTGTGTGTGTGTGAGTTGTGTCAATTCCCAGATCCACATCCTGGCAGGGTCATGGACAGTGTATTAACAACACTGAGGGCGTCCTATCAAGTCTTTGTGTGTGAAAAATTACATTTCCTGTGTCCTCTGTGGACAGTAATGACTTGTGGTAAACTCCACTGGCAGCTGTTTCCCCTTTTCCATTCCTACACACACGCGCACACACACACACACACACACGCACACACACACACACACACACACTGAAACTCGTTGGTAAAGTCGAGGCAGCCTTCTAGGACGCATGCTGCTGCCAGGATTTATCTCTGGCTGCATCCTCCGAGCTGCTGAGGAGGTGAAGGTGAGTCCTCCGTGTGCCAGGCTGAAGACACTCTGCCTCGCCGGGAGACATCTATTGTCCCTCTGGAGCCTCAGTGTGTGCGTTCGCCGCCGCGCTCGCCAGCTTCCCAGCAGTGTGTGTCTCTAGATGCAAGTTGAACTCGGGGCTTCCAGGACAGAGCAGTGAGAAGCAGTGGGACACACACACACACACACACACACTCAGAGGCTCAGGTATGAACACTTGGCCACAAATCCCCGAGACGGCTGCGAGCAGCAGGCGAACACGCGGGATACTTGAGTAAAGTGACTCGTAAAGCGGCGTGCAGTGCCATGTAAGGCAGCTGAATCCTTAGTGATCACACAAACACTGAAACAACACAATTTAAGTCTCCGCCTCGAACCCGACATTCCCCCTTTCTGTGTTTTCCAGCAGCGACGAGGGGTTAGTCACAGATGTGTTAAGCCACAGCGATACGAGTCACAGCTACGTGCACGATGCCCCGTGATTGAGTAACGCAAAAACAATAGCTGTACAAGTCATTGAAAAACAGTTTGAGTTAAACGATGACAATTTGGCAGACTACGATTCTCTTTCCATGTTTATCTTTTATTTACTGATGCGTCTTTATAAAGTTTTCTCCAACTTTGTTATATGATGAATTTTAAACACAAGAGTGGGATTGTGTTGTTTTTGCTGCTGTAATCATTCAAATAAATTATAAAACGGCTTACTTTTGCATTTTGGCTAATAAGTTAGTGAAAGGATTTCATTGACTCTGCGGTCAAGAAACAAATTCATCACAAAAAACGAACTGGAAATTTCAATTAGAGAAAGAAAACAGTTGTGGAGCCACGAGGCGTCGGTCCAGCTGTGACAGCATTGTCTTATCAATAAGAAATGTTTTATGGAATATTTAGCTGTCTGGAATAATTACAGAACAGAATAAGCCAAAAAGAGGAGCTAATTATACCGAGATGACCAACCTCGCTAATGAAGTGATGTGAATGACACGTCAATGTATTCATAAAGAACATGGAAAAAAACACAACCACCATCAGATAAACACGCAACTAACGGATGCAGCACTGCGTCGACCGCGTTGGAGACAAAAAGGATGTATTTTGTCCTCCGTGTCTCAATTCAGCCCGGTCAGAGATTCAAAAACGTCTCACTTTACTACGTCAGTAAATATTAAAACACAAGTTTTTGTGGTCTCGGCTCTTCTTCGACACACTAGCAGCCGCTGCGCCAACCAGCCAATCGGGACGGAGGTTTGTTAACGAGGAGACCTGATCCAACGGGTGACGTCACGGTGTTAGCAAGCAGCTAGCATAGCATCAAGCTGCATATCGCTAGCCGAGAAGCTAACTTGTTTTTCTGAACGTTTCAAATTAAACATATTAATAGCACAGCTTTGAATGTCTGTTCAACACACACACACACACACACACGCACACACACACAAACACACACTCTTCGTACAGCTATGGGGACACACACATTCACTCCCCTAATCCTCCATTCAGTTACAGTCCGTCACACGGATTGGACCGGCATGACACGAGCAATTATAATCTCCCCAAAATACATCTCCCCCTTCACGCGCTCCCCGTCGCAGCAGTTGAGGATTTGTGTTCAAATCGCTGGAGGGAAAGAAGCCACAGAGGGGACGGAGACAGAGAGACGGGGTGCGAGCACAGACGCACTGATGTTTGCCCTTTTTGGGTTCTAATCCCCGGCCGTGGTTTTGCAGTGAACACAACGTCGTCGTCGTCCCCCCACTCAGCCCCCCGTCTCTTTAAATGCGCTTTGGTTTCTGCGTGTCGGAGAGGGTTTGAGAACGAGCAACAACGGATGCGTGCGGCCGCAAAAGGGGGGATGATTGTACCCAAAAGGCCTCACACACACAGAGACAAGTAGAGAGGTTAGGAAAGGAAAAGAGGAGGCAGGAAGGAGGACTGAAGGAGAGAGGGGGGGCTTTTTTCAGCAGAGGAGCGCACGAGGACGCAGGAAGAAAAGGGAGCTGGAAGATGACAAGAGAATGAAAGATCAAGATAAGTGGCGAGAAGAGAACACTGCACACTTGTTTGTGTTTCTTTGTGTTATCCAGTTAGACCCCACATCCATCTTTCCTTCTGCTTTTATTGGTTTTACCAAGATAGTCACGCAGCAAGCAGCGATGAATCACCGTGTGCATTTAATTTGACTGCAGTTCTGAAATCATGAGTTATCTTTTGCTTCTTTAAGTGCCACTTTGTTTTTGCGTTTCCTTTTTATTTTTGTTGCACAAGTTTGCCTCTGGCGACGCACGCGGCTTTAATCCATGTCTTTCCTCTACGGTCTGAATCAAACATAAATATCCACTTTTATTTGTCATTGGTTTCACCTCTTCTGTTTCTAGGAGACGTTTTAAATACTGACTCAAACAATGTTTGACCGTTAGATACACAGCGCGCAGACGCATTCAATAACACTTTGCACTCAAAACCGAAGCGGTGACCTTTACGTACACACTGCCTCTGTGTGCGGGAACGACCCCCTCCAGGGGGGAAGGCCCGGGGGGATTGAACCGACCCGGATCACCTGGTGGGGGCAGGTTCAAGTTGTGCGTTTGCTTGACGCAATGTGTAGCACAGGCTGCCGTACGGCCGCTCTCAAGTCTGGCTCCAGATGGCCGGCGCAGCTCGCGGCCTCGCGCGCTGATACCAGCCGGCTGGCGGCGCCGTGACGAGTTGATCTCCTTGTGCCATGTGCTGGCTCCGAGGAGCCGAGGACAGATTCTCCACCGAAGCCCGTCGTATCCTCCGGAAGGCTTTGAATTGAGCGGTGGGGTGAACGGGGGGGGGAGGGTGGGGGGGGGTTATCAGGTTGGGACCCCACACATGTCACCGGTCACCGTTGAGGTTGGAGCCTGTGGTTTTCTTGGTGGATGAGAGGAAGAGCCACACGCGGATAAACGAGTCAAAGAGGACGACGAGCGCGACATGATGGGGATTAGCTGTTGTCTTCTCCACAGCCGATGTGCTGTGTGTGTGTGTGTGTGTGTGTGTGCGCCCGTCTGTGTCGGTCTTTAATAAGCTGTAAATGTTTGCTGTTGGGTTTTTCTTCTAAAAGCCATAAAACCTGATTTGGTGCGAGCAGAGTGTGATTTCGCTCCCAATCCGGGTCCAACTTGTCGACCCACAGCGACCTGACGCTGTTGGTTCAGATGCTTCCGCCTCCTTCACGGACTCACTGAGCTTAACTCTGCGACGTCCCTGCAGACACACGACGACTCTCTGCTGTCCTCTTGACGGCCTCCACTTACTCCGGGTGTGCGTTGTTTTTTTTTTTTACAATTGCATCGATGCAAACACATGGATGCAGTGGGAGACCAACGCAACCATCATGTAGACACTTGTTGTTGGTACCAACAGAATCCTTTTTCAGGTGAAAGGAGCGGAGATCTGAGTTGGAAAGACGGGGCTTTGTGTGTCGTCGTTGTGTTGATTCGTCGTTGTAATTTCACCATTTTAGTCGCAGAATGTGAAGAGAGAGGCGGCCATGGTTGTGTGTTAATAAAAAGTAAGCTTTTAACTGTTTTAACTGCGCTTTTTGGTCATCACGTTTTATTCCGAATAAGAAAAGAGCACTTACCAAATGTGGCACCGCCTGTGGTATTCACCAGTCGACCAATCCCGTTTCCCCCCAGCGGAGAGGACGGCTGTGGACGAACACCACCGGCTGCAGCTGCCACGCTCAGATCAGCCCCATCGCTGTTTTTGACATGTTTCCTCTTGTTTCTGCGTGTGCGTCCGCTTGTATGAGCGAGTTGTCGCTGCGTTGGAACAAACAACAAGTCGACGGGAAGAAATAATCCACTGAAGAGGAAGAACAACGGAGCCGCACAGCAAACATCAGAGTGTGTTTGAGGTTAGGATCTATTTTTTATTTACCAATCTCAATGTGGATCAACATTAATCTGTAAGAGTGTGTGCTTTGGTCCGCGTGGGGATGGGAGAGGGGTATTTGGTGAATTCTGGTAAAAGCCTCTCCTCGTGTGCCAGGCCACGCTTTGGTTTGCGCTACGATGAAAGGCCGCTGGCAGCGGGCACGTCTCTTCCTCGTGGAAACCGATATGGAGCTAATCCACTGAGCCCTGAAGCTCCAGAGAGCTTTTTAAATAATAGTCATCAGTGCTCGCACACACACACACACACACACACACACACACACAGAGCACATCGCCCCTACAGAGAGACGTTTCAAGCTCGTCAGTCGTGAGAGAGCATTTAGAGCGCTGCATTGAAAACGAGCCTCTCAGAGCGCCGAGGATGCCGAGCTGAACTTTTGTAGTTTGCAGGGACGTGGTTCATTTTCCAGAACGCGGCGTCCATCGCAGCTCGGCTCCGCGAGAGCAAAGTGTGACATTACTCTCAGCGTCCGCTCGTCTCATCTCATCTCATCTTTTCAGCGTTGAGGCTGGAAGAAGTGAATGTTTCCACTGCCGTCTGAACGAAGAGTGTGTATTGCAAGTTAGTCATAAATATACATTTAGGCAACGTGCATTTACGGATATGCAGAGTGAAGACGGTGTGTGAAAGGGATTTTGACCAAATCTTTTGGTTGCTTGTGGTGACGGAACCATTCACAACTGTTTTTTAAAATATTTTTTTTATGTCTGTAACAGAAATTTGGAGGCAGGAGTAGGAAAAAGCATCAGTTTCAAAAAGATCATCTTGTCTTACAGATGCAGACACTTTACATTGTTTTAGGACCGATTAACCTCAAATTGTTTCCCACAGAAAGAAATATTTGATGATACATAATATACTACAATATACTCTAAACATACGTATGAACTCATGCTGTATGATGATGCATTAATAATTTATCAAAACTCATTGTAAAGTTTTTTCCATCGTAAAGTATTTTACAACGAGTCAAGTCGTTAAGGATCATAAAACTTAATAATTTGTGGCCTCTATATTTTTTTTCTTCAACTATGAGAATAATTCAATCTCTACAATAACAAAGCATTTCAGTGGGTGATCATCAATATTACATTAATATTCTGAGATTTATCCGTTTGTGTAATGCAGTACAGGTCGTCAGTGTTACTCTAAATTGGGTTATATCCATGACGTCACACACATACCACGTGTCCAATTACAACAGCTTATTTTTCATATTGTGGTGCAGTTAATGGATCTTTGCAGCGGGACCTCTGTGTTCAACGCTCAGCCTGCATGCTCTCACAAACCCGCCCGGGAATCACACGCACAGACACGCACACGCATCCAAACACGCGATGTGAACGCACGTGCACGGAGGGATCCAAACAAAACCGCGTGAGAAATGGTTCTCACCTGGCGTGGATAGAGTTTCATCCCTTCATCCCTGAGAGTTTATTAGCAGCTTTAAACATTTCCACGCGGGGACTTTCCCTCTGGTGTAATGTTTAACGTGATGCATTCCTCGCAGCGCGCGCACGCGCACACGCGCACAAACCGCTGCTTCGCCTTCTTTCTGTCCCCATCAGGTCACTCCCACTCCTACTCCTCCTCCTCCTCCTCCTCCTCCTCCTCAGCGGAGACAGAGGACGATGGGCGCACGGCGACATGTGGACCCGTGCGTTTACTTTCCGTCCACACTGGTGCGATCTGTCTGCGCGTGCGCGTGCGCGTGTGTTTGAACGTCAGCCTCCCCGAGGTGTAAATAGAAGCTTGCGTCCGGTCGGTTTCCTCCGGTGTCTCCTTCCAAAGCAGCTCATCGAAGACGCCTTCGCGAGTTGCTCGTTTTCTGTCTTTTCATCTGTTGCCGTCAGTCCTTTTTTTTTCTTTATTTTTTGAGTCACTCTCAATTTGCGAGGTCTTCTCTCTTCCGTGGCCTCTCACCCGGGACAAAATGTTGGAATATTCCAACAGTAACTGGACTGGTAGCCTTTCTTTAGCTCAAATTCCCCCGAAGATAATAAATGGCTCTAACGATTGGGAGGGAGGCGGTACATTCATCTTCATTTTTTTTTTTTTTTTTTTTTTAAATAAGCAACTCCTCTCACTTTACATTTTGGCTCGTTGAGTTTGTTCGGATCCCGCCCACACAAAGTATCCGTTAAATGTTAAAAGTGCAAAGTTTACACACGGCTTGAAATAGCTGTGGAAGCTCCCACTCACGACTCCACACAGCAGGTTTCAGATTCTTATCTGTACTTTCTGATCATTTAAACTCGTACTTACAGGAGGAACATGTGTCTCTTGTGATCCACAGTCTGTGCTTCTCAAATGATTGTTCTCATTTAAATTACAAATATAAGCCACAAGGTAAATTATACCTCGGAGGCTTCTGACGTCTGTAACTGGGATCTCAAAAGTGTAAAATGTAAAAGGAAAAACTAGCGCACGGCACAATTTAGTATCATAAAACTTGTCGTTAGTTCACCACTTCTGAACTGATGAAATGTTTATTCAGTTAACTTTGCTCAATTGCTTCTACGAGGAAGGTGATTTTTATTGGAACGCTTTCACTTTGTGGAAAAATGATCCTTTCCCATCTTTTTTAAATTACTTCCAATCCAATTCCAGGTCTTTCAGTCCTGAGTTATTATTCCCCATCTGTTTCTCCTTTTTCTCCTGATATCAGATACGAGAAAATGTATTAAAAATAAAATGTATAAATTGTTCTCAAACGCCATGAAAAATGTTTGCGTTATAAAATGTTTCTAAATGATTCAAACACATTAAACCTGGTGGTTGTTGTATATATTCATACCCTTGTTTGTTATTAACGTACATTACAGCAAATATGGCAGTTGTCACGTTACTTTGTTACAAACTTGTGTCATTGATCTTTTTATAATCTATAATAGTTTATTATCAACCCGCTGAGAGCATTAGTTATAATGCACCCATTCTCCACGTGTTTACCTCCTTGTTTACACCTCCCAGCATCCCTCCCCCCTTTCCCTCCCCCCTTCCTCTCACTTTATTTCCCCTCCTGGAGTTACTTGCTGCCGGCTGGACACACACTGAACCTTCCTCTGTCTGAAACCAGCGGTCGCACCGAAGCAGAGAGACGGGAGCGAATGCTGGACGGCTCGCCGGCGCTGCACGCCGACCCGCTCGTTGACCCGTGGCACCTCGCAGACGGGCGAGGAAACGCGGGCCTGCTCTCCGACACGGGCGCACACAAACGCACACAAACGCACACAAACGCACCTCTTTACACGCAGACGCAAACGTCACACTCCAGATCCTCTCATTTCCTCTTTCCTGTAGCCGGTCAGTCAGGCGTGTGTGACACTGTGAGAGTATCGATAGCAGGGGGCAGGTTATGGTAGCCCCCCCCACCCCCCGACACACACAAACACACACACACACACACACAAGCCTGTTGTCGCTGGACATGTGGTTCAAATCCTGCCTAGTGACCTGCAACCGATACCAGCACTTGAACCAGGTGTGTGTGTGTGTGTGTGTGTGTTTGTGTAAGTCCCCTGGATGGTCATCGGTACATTTCTTAGAGCCAGGTGATAATGAGGTCCTAGGTGACTGCACAACATGTCACTGCAGGTTTTTATAGCTTTGTGTGTGTGTGTGTGTGTGTGTGCGCGTGCTTTGTGCAGACAGGCCTCTGGGCCTCTCACCTGGACCTCGTGCTGCAGCCCAGACAGCCGTCACCCTTTGCGGAGGCTCGCTGCCCCTCCTCGGTCTAGATGTGTGTGCGCCTCAGGATCGCCCCGCAGACACAAACGTCACCCAACGGATCCAAACGTGGTTTAAAGACATGCGAGGATGTTGAGTGACACTAGTAATTGATCAACATGCAGAGAATAAAAAGCACACACGGTATTGATATTTACCATATCACATATTATTCCCAAAAGCAGACGCATACAGTTTCTGCCGTGTTAACGCTCGGTGGACACACTTACCAAAGCACTGCAGCCTTTTCTTCGAGCAAGTCTCACCCCAACAATCCTCACTTAAACCACTTAGACTTTCCATGTTTACATTTCCCTGACAAAGTGGCTCCTCGTGATGTTTTGAGCGTCACGGCCGCCGTCTCTCAACAGCAGCGGCAGAAGGAGAATGTCGCCGTTGTACCACTTCCAAGGGAGTCCAAGATGGACGAGGGGACGCGACCTGTGGCACGCCGGGGGAGGCTGAGGGGGGGACGGGGGGAGAGGGGGGATTATGGTCCATGTGGCATCGGGTTCCTGAACTCATTGGCAGAACAGGGCGTGCTGGTGCCAGTTGTTCTTAAATGCTGTCGAACAACTTACTTCGCGCTTCGCTCTCGGTCCAAACCTTCTCCTCGCTCCATAAATGGCTTTCAGAACGCCGCTGGATGAACAGCACGAGCCGCGCTGGTGGCCCACTCTGATCTCCACCATAAGGAGACGGACGCCACCCGTTGACACCTGCCGCTTTGTGTGCGACGACGGACCACATCTGCATCGCTTTGCGTTGTGCGTTTTTGTGACGCTTTCGGGCCTTCGTGTGTGGGCGGAGAGGAAGCTACTGCCCGCTGCTACTGACTGGCAGGGGGGGGGGGGGGAGAGGGTGTGCGCCTGTTGCTCGGGCAGATTACAGATTTGCGTGGTCGTGGTCTCGCTCGCGAGCGCTTCTGTGTGTGCGTTTTAATAAATGAGGAAGGGCGTCAGAGGTTGAGCGCAGCGCTTGCTCCCCAGCTGGCTTCGTTGTATCATAGCAACTCCGCATGAATAATGATCACAAACACACAAACAAACACACACAGTAATGAGGCATTCTTCTCCTGCTAATCTCTCTCAGCTGCTTCCGGTCCACACTGAGATCCCGTTTACAGTAAACATTCGTTTACTTCGGCTGAACACGAACGATCGTTTAAATGATTTTGGCCTTTTGCCGTAATGAGGCTGGTTAACAGGAAGAAGACTGCACCGCGTTTATAGAAGTAAATATTTTAAACAATTGTGTGTCCCCACCCGCCCCCCAAACGCCCTCCAGTGCTATTTAGTTGGTTACCTTAATGAAGATTATATGACGATGAATTGATAATGTGCTTTTCCTGTGCTCAAAGTCAGTAATCAATTCTAAGTCATTCACATTGATTATTTGTCCAAATGCAGAATTGAATCAATTAGCAAATGTGTTTGTATCGCCAAGATAGCAGCTTTAAAGGTCACACACACACACACACACACACACACACACACACACACACACACACACACACACACACACACACACACACACACAGTCAAATGAGTAAAAACGGACGCTGTCATCCTTGCGTTTAAACGGAAATGCGCCTCATTTGCCTCATTCGTTGTGTCTTGATTTAGACACGCATGCGCATCACAAGTAGAGGGAGGTCAGCAGGGAGGGGTCAGTGCGGGGAAGAGTGCCTTGCTCAAGGACACCTCGGCACCCGTGTCCCCACACCCGGTCGCCTTCCCTTTTACTGTGGTTTGCAAATAGCTGCGGTTCAAGGTTCCTGCTGGCACGCGGCCTGCTTTGCTTCAGTAGACGTCATTTGACCGACGGAGGCCGGGAGCAGCACGGAGCTCTGAAGCATCTGTGTGTGTGTGTGTGTGTCTCTGAATGACCCCATCTGTGTGGTTTTCTGCCAAAGCCTGTAAACACACCGTGGAAGAAGCCAAACAGACTCTTTCAGAAAGTGAAACCAGCGGCTCGACTTGTAAAGTTACGGCCAGAACAAACAAACTGTGACCGCTTAATGTTTCAAATGGCTGGTGTTAATAATATTACACACGTTGTGTGTCCCTCGCAACCGTCTCCTTCCTTTTCTCGCCCAAGTGAATCTAATTGTTTTATCCGGCGCTTCCTCCCTAATCCTTGTCCAACAGGTTGTTGCTGTGTGTGTGTGTGTGTGTGTGTGTGTGTGTGCGTGTGTGGGTACGAGTGTGTGCGTGTCCGTCCGTGTCTCTTTCCAAGTCAAATAAAGAGGTTGGAGGTTGGAGTGGACTGTTACAACGAGACGGAGGAATGAAAAACAAGCCGTTTCTTTGAAGAAGTTGGGAAATAAAAGAGAGGGGTGGGGGATTGTTTTTCACGTGCACTTCCTTCTTCTTTCAACCGCTTGACCTTTGACCTCTCTCTTTTCACGCGCTGCTCTCTGCGTCCCTCACGTCTCTTCCTCTTCCTCCCTTCAGTCACGTTGACACCCCAAGTCACTTCTGCACCTTCCCTCTCCGTCACCCCTCTCTGTCCTCCCACTCGGCTGCAGGATGTCGTACACGCGGACCGCTCGCACACACGCGCGCACACACACACACACATACCGACACAAAGTGACCCTGTTTAATCAACAAGCAACAGAATATGTGAGTAAGGAAGCTTTCAGTGACGCCTCTTGTCTCACTTCCTCTAAAAACACACACACACAAGAAGACAGTGATCTGCACCAACGTCTGAATGCTGTCTTTGAGAATCGCTCACTACACGCACACACACACACACACACACACACACACACACACACACACCTCTCAGTTACACGCTGCCACCACCAACATGGACCGGCTGTTCTGTGAAGTGGCTTCACGAAAGAAGCCGAACAGAAGTGTTTGTGAAAACGCACACCCGAGCGCACAAACGGTGACGGTGAAGACACACAAGTCACCCCCCGCGTGAGAAATGAGACAAGTTAACTTCAGCCCGGAGGCTTTTTTTGTCCAATCGTGTAACGATGGTGCATCGACGGGGAAACGGGGGGAGGTTTATTTTATCTTATTTCAGGAAGCAGCGAAACGTTTTCTTCACGAAGGACTTTCTGGATCATTAAAAGTTTCTGGTCCCGACACCGAAAACATCCGAGCAATGACAGCAACTCATCCGTCCCTCTTGCTTTATTTGATATCGGCTCCATAACACCAAAGTAGATGCAGCCATAACCCGCTGTAGAGAGTTGGGTAAACGCCTATTGCAGATGACCCCGCGGTGCAGTTCCACCCACATCACCAAGGACTTCACAATCATTACGTACAAATATAAACGACACTATCAGTGACATTTGGAATGAATTCACGGTCATGCGAGTTTCATCACAGACATTTTCCAAAGGATTTTGCTTCCCTTTCCTTCATTCGTTTGATCTTTCTCTTCTGCCCTGTGTTTTAATGCTCCATTTTTCTGTATTGCTGGCTCAACAATGGTGGACTCTTTGGTCTCTCTGGGTTCCTTTACTGAATCTCCCTTTTTTTTTAGAGAAGAAATAAAATTCCACGAGCAAAGACCTCTGCTGCCCGCGTGTTTGTTTCTATCAATTTAATGAGATACGAACCACCGGCGGGGGTCCGAAGCTCCCTCCCCCGCTGCCTGTAGGAGTCCCCTGAGGAAGAAGGAAATGAAGTCGCACCGACCGTTGGGCTAACTGCCCCTCGTTGCTTCACCCGCCACGTGTGATTCATGGGAACAAACATCGCCGCTTTTCCACAAGCCGTCCATCAGTTGCAACGGCAGCCACTGCGGCAGCGTGTCGTCTTTTGGTGATGCACCATTTCCGATGGAATGAGGAGTATCTGGTGAATGTTCTTATTTCGTACAATTGTTCAACATTATGTTCTTTGGAACAGCTCTAATTTTGCTGCGAGACGTTTCATCACTCAGAGGCCCCGTCAGCTTAAGCCTAACCGTCCAAATAAAAGGGCGCCGGATGAGCTGCCGTCTCCTCCTTTAAAGCTAACAAAGCAGAAGAAGGACATGCAGAGCGGCAGGTGACGGTTAGTGGGAGATTAGAGCAGATTAGTGTTGCGCACGAGGGCTCCGAGCTGATTCAAATGATTCGTTAACGCCTGTTCGGGACCGACGTCATTAGTTGAGTTTTTACACCCCCCCGCCCCCATGTATACGTGCATAAACCTCCGGTGTACACGGCTGCAGCACATTCTGTAACTCACGTCTGTAGTTGCCTGGTAATGTTCTGAGCCATGTTCCAGGAATAAACACAGCGCGCGCGTGTTGCTCCCGAAGCCTCTGGATATTCTCAAAGGACGCCGAACTGGTTTGGAAGTGAGCACAGGGGTGATGATTGGAACGGATGGACACCAAATATTTACCTTAAAAGGTCGTTTTCTCGCTGCCTGGCTGTCAGAATCCCTGACATCACACAGTAACAACATTTTACACAGAAAACACGTCTTCTTTCACATAGATTGTAACATGGACATGAATTTGCCTTTCAGTCTGAGTTTGTGTGTCTGATTCAAACACATCTAGAAATGTGTGCTGTTTGTAACGGGGCGTTAATTGATGCGTTCCCTCCTTTTGACTGTATAATGGAAAAGCACTTCTCATTAAACTGTCACTCACAAATCTGCGCTGGTGTGTTGGTGGAACGAGAGAGAGAGAGAGAGAGAAAGGAAGACGCGAGCGGGTCTTTATAACGCAGCGCCGAGGAAGAAGAGTGAGGTTGTAAAGGGGAGAGGTGCAGAAGAACAGACCATTACGACAATTAGACCGCCATTTAAAAAGCTTTCCTTCAGGGCTCTTTGACGTGGAAACGAAACAATGGGCTTTGTGCAGGATGCCGTGGAAGAACACGTTTAAACTGATTTGTGTTCGTACTCACAATTATGTTTGGCTAGTTGGGGATTTCTGGGATTCACTCTTGTTTTTTTAAATGGTTGCTTTTCTCTTAAGAGTGATTGAAGGAAATGATGCCGCATGAGACCCTTTGTGGCTCTGCAGGAGGCTGTTGGCGAAATTAGCCTAACAAAACATGAATTGACACACACACACACACACACGCTTTTCAACACCTGTGAAGGGCTTGTTTCCCGCTCTCTCACAATTTGGTAATTTCATTTAAATCTATTTGAATTCAATTACGTTACAATTGACTCAATTATATCAAATGCGTTTCATTTAAATCCGCTGAATTGATTGTTTTACTGAATGAATCAACATTAGGACACAATTATTTTTTTAAAAGTAGCATTTTATGTTTTATCTAAAGGGTTATATTCCGAACATCACAGAGTGGATATTGAAAAACCTTCTCAAACATAAACTACAGTTTGTTAAAAACACACAGATTACATGAAAAACACCTCAAAGTTGATCAAATTATGCATCCAGAATTATACCGAAAGCATAAGCAACATGAGAAGTTGTCACTCCTGATGAAACATTGTGAGACGTTTCCTTGTCTTCCCTGGGGAGAAACACCACATGGCTCTTAACCTGCCTAGCGCACCATTATGGTGCACTTCCTTTACCTGCTGGAAGCTACAGGATGCAGAGCGAGGTGACCGGGAACGATAAAGAAAAGGAATTTCTTGCACCAAGCGTCCTGTTTTGTATGTAAAACAGAGACATTTCATCACAGGCTGAATCCCTCATCCTCGTTCTCTTGTCTCTCTCTGTGATTTCTCACGAGATGAGAATGCAAGTATTTATGACTGGAAAGTTGTCCTGGTGCTTTAACAAAATAGTTGCAAAGAAACCTGTCATGTTCCCAGGCTTTATTCACACTCGGAGCGAGGTGGTTCGGCAGGATGAGTGGCTTTCCTCCGTTTTGCATCTGGGTTGCATTGCTTTGGCTGTGCCGCTCCTCGCCCAAAGTATACGGGTCACCGAGGTCACAGAAGGATTAGCACTTTTTTACAGCAACGGTGCGCTTTTGTGCGTGTGTGTGTATCTTTAAGAGTCACAACCCATCAGCCCGGATGGAGGGGGGCAGCAGTGGGAACCAAGAGAATAACTGCATTTATCCGGAGTTGGGTTAGTTGAGTTTTACCATTGTTTCAGGTGGTTGGGATTTTGTACTTTCCTTTTTCCGAAGGTTCCGGTTTTACTAGGGGTGTAACGATTCGTTTTGACAACGATTCGATTTGTATCACGATTCGTGGTTGTCGATCCGATTCAAGGACTATATTGGTTCATTTAGAACGATACGATCTGAAACGATTCAGTGACTTAAAATCGATTCAGTAACTTTTTAGCCAAAAATTCAACCAGTGTGACTGAAATACATTTCATAGATTCCTGTTGTTTCTTGTAAAGGAATCAGGTATCAATTAATTATAAATATAAATAAACAAGTAAACAACAATGAATGGCAAATGCATTCACATTTTATTTGAATAAAGTGCAAACACTGCTGTAGCAGTGTAGCAGAAAAAAACCTGTATTAGTGATATACACAAAAAACACCCCTGTAATAATGGTTTCCCCCTACCAACCCCCGCAAAACCCCTCTATGTCAACCCTTGTGGAACATCCCCTCGGCTTTGCCCGTGAAACCCGGAAGTTGAATCGGGGCTCGGGACGGCGGTGGGTTACGGCTCAGTCCGTGACAACCTTTATCATTAAAAGTGTTACGAAAAAAGTCTGAATTTTAAAACAATGTTAGATCGATATATGTCGTCCATAAGGCCAACTCGCCGAGCACAGATCGGTTTAGTTGGATCGGAGGAATATAAATCGATAAATCGATATAATAGATGAATCGTTATTTCAGATGGTTGTGATTTTGTGATTTTTGCCAATCATGTAACGATGGTGCATCGGCGGGGAAACGGGGGAAGGTTTATTTTCTGCGGCCTCACATCCAAGGCGGAGGAGGAAGCAGCGAAACGTTTTCTTGACGATGGACTTTCTGGATCATTAAAAGTTTCTGGTCCCGACACCGAAAACATCAGAGCAACATCCCTCTTGTTTTATTTGATATCGGCTCCATAACACCAAAGTAGATCCAGCCATAACCCGCTGTAGAGAGTTGGGTAAACGCATATTGCAGATGACCCCACGGTGCAGTTCCACCCACCGCGGCCGTGTGTTCGGATCCGCTGGCTCTCGATGGAGCTGCCGACAGCCATTGCTAACATGCACACATCGTAGCACCTCCACCCGGTCCAACCACTTCTAAAGTGGCTGCGTCTTATTGTTACGTATAAAAGTGTACCTCACAGAAGCTGCAGCTGAAAGTTTGCATGCAACAAGGACTGTGGATTCAGGGTTAGGGTTATTAGCCCTGATGGAGGGGGGCAGCAGTGGGAACCTAGAGAATAACTGCATTCATCAGGAGTTGGGTTAGTTGGGTTTTACCATTGTTTCAGATGGTTGTGATTTTGTACTTTCCTTTTTCCCTGATTTTTTTGTTTCCCCGAGTGGAAACTTCTGTTGTCTTGTTCTTCCTCTCCCTGCGTCGTTGCTTTCTCATGTCCCCTGTCTAATCTTTACACCTTCACAAGACTCAACAATAGTGCCGACTGCATAAGCACCCGCTGTTAGACTTATTGACCGGCTCGCTGACCGGCTGGATGACTAAGTGACTACTAAATGCTCCTTGCACAAGCAATTCTTCACTCACCATTTGTCTTTTGTCCTTTTTTATTACAGCCCCATAAAACTGTGGAGTGAGAGAAGAACCCTGAAACGACGGGGCTGTAAATATAAAAGTGTGTAGTTGTGTGTGTGTGTGTGTGTGTGTGTGTGTGTGTGTGTGTGTGTGTTAGAGAGATGGAGAGAAAGCCTCATTAAATCCTTTGTATTTCATCCTGGGCCTTGTTCTGAGGTCCAGACCTATAAAGAGGAGAGAGAGAGAGCGAGAGAGAGATGGAAAAGAACAAATACATCCATTCACATCCATTCATATCTGTTAAATCTGCCATCAGCTCAGGAAGAAACGGAAAGAGTGAAGGACATCCGACATCACAGCGAGTATGTGTGTGTAATATATACCCGTCACACACACATACTTATAAAGAATAAAATCTCCACTGTGGCTTTGGTTGGCTCGGCTAACCACTGGAAATGTTTGGCTGAGCTCTCTGTGTGAGAGACGTTTAAGATTTGCCCCCCTCTTTGTACCCCGGAGAGGCACGCGGGCATGTGTCAAGATTACACGACGGATCACAGTGGTGATCAAACAGAAGGAGAAGGACAAAGGGAGTTGTTAGGCTGGACCTGTTTTTACGTGCCAGAAGACAGGCAGAGAGAGACAAAGAGACAGAGAGAGAGAGAGAGAGAGAGAGAGAGATAATTAACAACTATACCCACTCCACAGCTTTTCATTAATGTTGTGTTTAAATATTGTTCCCTTGTTTGTTTTATAGGAAGCAGTCCTGCGCCTGTGGACGAACCAATGCTTCCTTTGTGTCCCTCTGGACGAGAGACAGTCGATCGTAGCGGGCTGACGGGTACCGGACGGCAGTGAGCTGGTTCGGCCCCGCGACTCTTCTCACAAATCTTAACAGTAAACACGTTTCCCGCGCGTTTGTTCTTTCCGTTGGGCCCCGTCGCCCGCGGCCCCGTCCACCGCGTCTGACCACGTCTGAAGCGTTGACCCATATTTCAGACGTGATCGGTCATGTCCCCCGTTGGCTGCCTGGAGGTGACCCGACACCAGCGCATGTTACACTCCCACGGGTCTGTGTGTGTATGTGTGTGTGTGTGTGCGTGTACCCTTTTCCTTTCCGTGTGCACGTGTTTTCTTTAATGGGTTCAGTGAGGCTCAAATAAGTGTGTACAGTATGTGTGTGTGTGTGTGTGTGTTTAGCTGCCTCCACTCTTTCCGTGTCATCAAGCTCTTCAATGTCACATGATAATATTTTGTATTGTCCTGTGTGTGTATCAGTGTGTGTTTTGTGTCTGTTAACACACTTATGTAGGTCTGGGAAATGAAACAGCTGTCGACCCCCCATCTCAGACGCTGTCCATCAACCAGCGACGCTCAATCAATTAGCGTCCACTAATATCTGTGTGCGTGTCTTTGTGTGTGTGTGTGTTGGGGAGAGGGTTGTGGTGGGTGCGGTCAGCCATATCATTGAGGCGGCAGCGGCAAATCAAATTTGCGGCCCAGAGTAGCAACCCCTCATTTCCTCTTCTAATCTTTCCTTGCTCATTATACACACACACACACACACACACACACACACACACACACACACGGATACAGAGACACGGCAGATATTTTGTATGGCGACATACACATTCACAGACTTCGATATAAAATATACGCAGAGATAAGCAAACGCTCAAACACACTAAATGTCCAAAATCTGCAGATTTCCTCATGGTTGATAATTATGCTTTTCGGGGACTGCAGGTGTGAATCTACCAGCTACAGGTAATAGGATTTCACTGGAAGCAATTCCATCCACCCCTCCATCCATCCCTCCATCCACCCGCTCACCTGACCTTCCACCCGAAAGCAGCCGGAGATGTTCTGCCTCTACAAACACTTTGAACCTCACTGCAAATTTTGTCTCTATCTGCGCTCTTCAACCTTCACCACATTGCCGATTTGTCAATGCATCTATTTATCCATCTATTCATCTATTTATCCATCCAGTCGGCCAGCGATCCATCCGTCTATCCTTTTCCCTCAAAACCAGGCGGAGAAAATAGGATTTCCCCCCCCCCGAATGCAGCGGCCTGTTCCTCTCTTTCCCTCAATCCTGCATCCATTCACACGTCCCCTCTATCTCCCAGCGACCGCACAAATAGGATTTTCCCTGGAAGTAACTGAAATTATTGTATCACTCCCTCCCTTCTGGCGCTGCTTCTCACTTCCTCCTTCTGTCCTATAAATAAATGCCTGACTCCGGCTGCACGTTCCCTAGTTACTCCCTCCTCAATTCACATCCGCAAAGTGGAAAATCCTCAAGTTTGTCATTTTTTAATTTTCGGTTTCTTTAGGTGGAGTTATTTTCAGTGTCTGCAATTAGAGCTCGCACAAAAAAAAACCACGACTTCCTCTACGGAACAGGGCGAATCACCATTTCATTACACCCCAATGAATAAAGCGATTTATACTTTCATTCCAGTACATACTCACAGACGAAGGCAACGTAATCCATGCCTCCGTTGCACTCGTTCTTCCCCTACGTTCAGTCCATGTTTAGATCAGCAACAGCGTTGTGCTTAAACCTTATTTGGCGCATTAACATGCACTTAAATGTCCTTCTCAAATTAGCTGTTTTGGAACATTGTGTACCAGAGGATGAAAAGTGAGCTGCATCCAGAACAACGGTGACTGTTGAACAGAAACCAGAAGAGAGTAGTACTGTTTAGGATTCATTTTAAATTACAAAATGTTTGTCCAATGTGTTTTTTCCTTCCGATGTTTTCCTAAACGGGGCTCGTGTTCATTCCATCTTCCTCTCCTACTTACTGGCGACACAACAACGAAGCCATTTCATCCCTTCACCTCACTGTGGCCTCAATATCTTCCTCACCCAGTGCGCAGCCTGCGTCCAGTCTTAATTACGTGCAGACGAGCCACTTCTCCGGCCCTCACTTCGGCCTCCCTTCCGTCCCGTCTCACTCCTCCTCCTCCTCCTCCTCCTCCTCCTCTGACGACGACTTAGTCCTTCCAATCCTGTAAGAAGGGATGCATGAAGGTCAAAATATTTTCCAATTCAGTCTCCTATAGAAGTCGGAAATGTCACCCGCACTGTATATGAGCTTTAGGAAAGCTTGGAAATGAGCTGTGTGAACAATTCATGGCTCAATGTGAGTCCTCTGTGTGTTGGTGTGTGTGTGTGTGTGTGTGTGTGTGTGTGTCTGTATTGAGTATTGTTTCCCCTAATCACAAGCTAAGGCAACAGCCAGATCACTTCAAGTCAACATTAGCATACAGAGGTACAGAGGAAGTGGGACGCAAGCTGTCTCTCTCTTCCCATTTAAATACAAATGAATGAGTGTAGAAGATAAGGAAGGAGGAGGCGAGGGAAGGAAAGATTAGAGTCAGAAGTCTCCTACAGGAGAGTGCGAGGAGGCAGGTTTAGAAGGCGTGATGGGGAGGATGGGATTGAAGGGCCATGAAAAGTGAAGTGAAGAAAGAAGGACCTTTATGCTGTAGCATGACACACCAACACACACATACGCACACACACACACACACACGCACACACACGCAGACACACACTCCAGTGAGTGGTTGAATCAGCCTTAAGAGGCCTTTTTATCAGTGTTAGGTGTCTCGGCCCGTCATCTTATCAGTGATCAGAGACCCTCCGTCTCTGCATTTGTGTGACTGCTGGTGGTGTGTTTGTTTGTGTGTGTGTGTGTGTGTGTGTGTGCGTGTGTGTGCGTGTGTGTGTGTGTGATTGAGACATTACTGATAATCCTATCAGTTAGTCTCATCTAAAACAACAAGGGCCTCCCCCGGCCCGAGGGGCCCACTCCTCAAACAGAGCCATGAGGCTCCTGCTATTGATAACATCATTATTAACAGTGAAAGATGTGAGCGGGGAGATGCGTCTGCGCCCGGTCATTGAAAGTGTGTGTGTGTATGTGTGTGTGTGTGTGTGTGTATGTGTGTGTGTGTGCGCGCACTACATACTGGCGCCCGGTGACCCGTCCTTCACTGTACTCCCCCTGATTCAGATGAGTGACTTGAGCGTAAACAGGTCTTCCTTTTGTTTCTTCTTAACAATACAGCCATACAGGACTGTGGTGTCTGCAATTTGAAGGTAGTGGCTCGTGAAAACTCTGTGTGTGTTTGTGGGCTTGTGTGTGATCCCATTACACAAAACTACAGTTAGTTCCAATTACTGAAATTCTAACGCTGGTGCCTTAAATGGAGAAGAATGGTGTGACTAATGAACTGATCTGTATTTAGAATAATAAAAGAGTGAAAAAAAACAATGGGGGGGGCGAAATGTGTGAATAGGGGGGGTCTTTTTACTCTGAGCTGTCTTGTCAGACGGTGACTGATGGTGCTAAACACTGAGCCTTGATTAACACAGGAACAAACAACTATTTCCTATGTGAACATACAACGCAGACGTTTGGAGGCAGCAGAGATGCTCAAAATATACTATGCAGCATTTATGAGTAATTGTAGCTGTAGCTTCATAAAAAGGTCACTGTCCTGTGTTTGATTGAGTGGCTCAACAAGGTTAGAGGACGGGTCGAGGCTCACCGGCCCCACAGCGGGACGTCCGAACACAGGCGTAGTCACGGGCAGCTCTTCCTGGCGTTTGAAGTCTGGTGATGTGACTCTTTGACTCTTAAACTCGACAACTCAAACTGTTTGCCTTAAAAACCTGATTTCATTTGCGGCCTTTAAAAGCCGCACACATCATCAGTTTGGAGTCCGGGCGGCGGCGTCCGGGCCGTTGGGTCAGTTTGAAAAAGAAAGACAGCGATAGTCAAGAAAGTCAGACGTGGGACAACGGTAATCAGGACCAAAGCAGCACGTTTAAAATCCAGGTGACAACAAAGTTATTGGACGGAGCAGAACATTTTTCAGCCACTCGGCTGAGCGCTGACAGCCCGCTGCGATGCCGCACGCCGCCTGTGTGTGTGTGTGTGTGTGTGTCTGTGTACATGTTTGTCTCTCTGTAGCACCTCTGTGTCCTTGCTAATAGCTGAGTGGACTCCCTGCAGTCTCCACAGGCTGCACCGTGATCATCACCACTTAGTCGCGCACCCACACAGAAACGTACACTGACGCACCCCACGGGACACACGGAACGCACAAACACACACACACACACACAACGTGCATGTCCATGCGTTCATCTCTGCCACTGTCTGCATCTGCATATGTGGGAATCCTCTCAAATGTGTGTTTACAGAGTGCGTGTACTGGGCTGTGTGTGTGTGTGTGTGTGTGTGTGTGTGTGTGTGTGTCTCAGCTCTGCTCCTGCAGTAAATGAGGATGTCACTGCGGCCCATGTTGACACACTAATTTATTGTGGCTCGCTTCCCGTAAGACCTGCTCAGTAATACGGATTATTGATGAGGCTGCAGGGAGTGTGTGTGTGTGTGTGTGTGTGCGTGTTGTGTGTCCGTTTGCATTACTGAGTATTTCCAGCAGAGCTGAAATATCTGCAGTTAAACATGATCATTGTGTGTCTGTTTGTGAGACGTGCTCGGGGGACGATGTCGCCGTGATTCAAACGATGCGACTTTCCAACAGGAAATTGGACGGTGTTGAAAAACGAAGCCGTTGCAGCTTCGCTGAAGTCTGGAGGCACCGACGCAACAACGCAACACACACACACACCCGTGCACGAGTAAAGTACACACTCATTCAAGTTGTCTGCCATTTGTGTTTTAACCCCCGACTGGCCGATGACAAGCGATAAAAACCCGACGATAACAACAAGGTGAAACGTTTTTCTGATGTTCCTCTCAACGTCGTCATTTTCGTGACCTCGCGACCTCCTGCGAAACCTCCTCAAGTGCAAACCGCCACGGCTCCTCACCCTCAAGATCTCAGATTACGTTCAATAAAAACACGACAGTGAAACTCAGATTTGAAGTCCATTTTTTCAGTCAACGCAAGTGTTTTTTTCTAATGTTGTTTTAAAGTTGGGTCACGTAGAGGCTCTTATTGTTTGAATGTGTGTGTTTAGCTTCCAGTGGCCGGGGCTGATCTTATTTTCACGGGCTTAGAGAAGAAATTTGCTTTCGGGGCCCCTTTTATAAAAACACTGATATTGCGTCTCCCTGTTTTTTTTTTTTTTTTTTCCTTTATCAAGAAAGAAAAACAGCTCCATGCGTGGGGGGTCTCAGGTCTCAAGGCAGCCGGTGTGCATTGCTAAACTCCTGAGAGTGGAAGAGGAGGGGGGGGGGGGGCATAAGGGAGCGTGTGGAGAGACGAGAGGACAGGAAGCAAAGATCAAGATCACTAATAAAAGGTAAGAAATGTGGTATCGAATGCAATGAAAACATTCATAAAATCCACAGAACAGGGCGGGGGGGTAGGAGGGGGGGGAGATTTGGGTTCTGCTGGCAGGTGTGAACGGAGCCGGCGGTGCCTGACGACCGGCCAGCGGGCGAGTTCTTCCCCCGACGCAGAGCAGGGATCCCGTTCCCCTCCGCTGGTTTCACAGCTCCCGTTGGCTATCAGCCCGACCATCATCGAGCCCCCCGGAGGCCGCGGACACAGCATCCAAGCCCGTGTTTGCTTTTTCCTCCCTGGATTCGCGGATCCCCCTGCAGACGACCGAAGCCAGCTCGAACAGTGATTGGGCAATACCGTCGTGCCACATTGCAGGTAGTTTTCAGGGGGTAGAAAACCCTACTGTCAGTACAAATCAGCCGATCTGCCTGAGACGAACTCTCCGCGAGGTCCGTTGTGACTCCTTGGCGAGCGGAGGAAGGTGTCACGGAGCAGCATATCCTAGTTTCACGACATGCTGTTGCAAGTTCTTCAGGAGGAAGCGTGAAGGGAAGGTCCAGACGGCGTTGGAGTGAATTCAGAATGACTCGCAGAGGTTGTTGTGGAGTCTTCCCGTCCAAAGCCCGTCTGCCAGCTTGTGGATCCTTAGTATTTACTTCTTATTGCATTCAGCGTGCTCTCTTGCTGAACTTTGGACTTCACTCAGAAACTATTTTCATCCTTACTCTCCAAATGAAAAAGGGAAAATCTTTAAACCCATTTCATAAAAGGACTTGACATTTTTCCAATAAATGATTTCACTGTACCAGTGTCCATCGGTGGCTCCACATATCAGGTTAGTTAACCTGCTCTCCATTGGTTGAAAACCAGACAAATCCAACAGAGCATTAGTTTCCCCGGGTGGGTTTGGTTTCAGTGGACAGACCTCAGGAGGGAGGAAGCAAGAGGGGTGAGGGTGAGGGGGGTTAGGAAACATCTGAGTGACAGTGTGATGATGTGTGTCTGCGCCGGCGTGTGTGTGTGTGTGTGTGTGTGTGTCACGTGTCACTGACCGGCGTGACACCGGGGGATTCACCTGCCCCCCCACCCACCCGGGGACGAGGACGTGGTCGTTCTGAGAAACGTTCAAGGGGCTGCAAATAACAACACACGACGTGTCATTTTCTTGTCCTGAAAGAAAAAGAGGTTTGAAAGCGTTTTTTTTTCTTTTTTCGTTCCACTGTGCACAACGTGATTTTTACCGAGCGGTCAAGCCGACCTCAGCTGTGTCATCTCGGGCCTGCATGTGAGCGCGCGCGTGTCCGTGTGCATTCTGGGAAGGCAAAGCCAAAGCCACGTTTTGGGGGCTTGGCTCGTTTTTTGGTGTCGCTGCAGGCCCTAAAACTCCCACCTCCCACAGACATGTTTGCTGCAAAGGACAGGAGGAAATATAGCACAGGTTCAAACTGCTAAAGGGTAAAGTGAACCACAGTGACCCTACGCATCAGCCCCTGGCTGTTTGCCCTTCAACCCCATTTCCATTGTGCGCTTCCCCTCATTTAGACTTCATTCACCAGTGACCCCTCACGAGTCTTTCACAAGAGAGCCAGTGATGTTGTTCATTGTCTTATTAAATCAAAGTGCATAAGTCAAGTGGGTGACCAGTCCTTTTTGATTACTTTCCATTTGGATGGGTTTCCGCTGGAAAGCAGCACCAGGTTCCATTTGAGGCTCCCAGCACAACGCTCACAAAGCTGCGCTGTGGGTCTCTCCCTTCCCTGTTTTTGTGCTTTTCTCCCCCCTATTCTCTTCTGTATCAGAGTCAGAGAGAAAAGGAGAAGAGTAAAAGAGGCATTCTAGAATCCAGATGACGGGGCAGCGGGAGAAACCGGGGGAGAGATGTGATATAATAATGAATTCGAGGGAGAGAGTGTGAGAGGGATTCGACGGTAAGAGAGGGAGAGGGAGGGAGAGAGAGGGGGAGATGAAACTGCTCTTTAATCAGTGAGGGGCTGTATGGAGGCGGGCCGAGGTGCCTACTGTAATCCGATACGAGCTCGCGCGCATGGCGTGCACGCACGCCGAGACGGGGGACTGAGTGAGCAGTCTTGTTCGCCACCACAAACCCGGTGGTTGTCGGTAGGAGCGCACTGACGGAGCTGCCGGGAGGGGGAGAGAGAGAGAGGGAGAGAGGGAGAGAGAGAGAGAGAGAGAGAGAGAGAGAGAGAGAGAGAGAGAGAGAGAGAGAGAGAGAGAGAGAGAGAGAGAGAAGGGGGGGGGGGCGGCATAGAGGAGCGTGCTTCAGCGGACAGACGCGCAGTTTGCGGGAGGAGAGCGGAGAGGCTGCAGGTCTTATTTTCTCCGGATCACTTTTACGCACGCAAAGCGGAGCCGTCTCCTCCAAGAACGGACTGCGATCGAAACAGTTGATTAGGAGGATAATCGATGGGGAAATATATTTGTACTTTCCCAATCACATGTGAATTTTACCAAGTAAACGCTCACTCGGGAGAGAGAAACACAGCATAGGATTTTTATCTTATGCTTATCTAATTTTTTTCCAGACACGCTGTAGAACATATTACTTTTTTCAATTATTTTGTGTATAATTGTGTCTTTTTACGCTTTTTCTTTTAGATGTTTTTATTCCCACGCGCGGTGGCACTGGCAGGGGGACACCGAGCTGCCGTACATGCGCACCCCAAAGGATTGTGAAGCTTTCAAGATACGTTTAGAGTAGATTTAGCAAAATAAGTTTTTTTGTCAAGAAGAAGCGCACGTTGACAACTCTCGTACGCACATTAGAGTTTAACCTGCGCAATATTATCGCGGAGGAAACGTAACCTGACATTGTGCGGTGGATTTTGGGCACTGCGTGTGTTGCGCTTCAAAGAAATAAAGAACTGTGGAAAGACGGAAAGAGGACTCCGGAAAGCAGCGCTGTCTCCGATTTACGGACTAAAACCACACAGGAGGAGAAGAGGTGTTTTTTGTCCACATCCGAGGGGAAAACATGGATTTATTCATAAGCCTTTGTGGATGTTTACTGGCTGTTCTCGTGCCTTCAGCGGTCAGAGCAGAGGAAGGAGGTGAGTTTGACACTTCGCTTACCCGCCCAGACCACACTCTCACACCCAAAATGCGAGATGTTAATTAACCCACTTTTCCTTTGGAGGACTGCTTACCAATCCACATCGCGAGTACTGAGTCTGTGGCACACGTTGTGTGGTTTCGATTAAAAACAGTTGCTGTGTTTCCGCGTCAAACCAAAATGCGTAATGAGCGTAAAAATGAACAGTAGATTATTGCGCTTTTCTCGGGAGGACTACGGGGTGCAGGTTTAGCCTCCAATCCCGCTCAAGTGATCCGTTGATCCGCCATCCGTACCAAGAGACACGGGCGCGCGATATGTCCCGTCTTATTTGAACCCTTCAGCATGGCAGGGCATCTTCGCTCGCTTCGTACCGCACAGAGGCGGGGAGATGAAACCAAAGGAAATAACTAAATCACTTTATATTATTTATTTATCCATCAAACGCGTGATTAATCCCCCTGGCAGACATTTGGGCAAAGGTCCTCGATGTCGGCCGTTTTCTAACAACTTCCCAACACAGACCACGTTTCCAGCGTCCCGCCGTCTCCACTCCGTCATAACGAGGTTTAACCATAACGGGGGGTGCTGGGATGTTGTGTTGTGGTTGTGTCGTCTTGGAAAAAAACATGTCTTGCGCTCATGTTGTTGTTTGTATCTTAAATGTAATCCGGAGAGCTGTTAAATGATGAAAAGCCAGCAGTGTTCATAAAATACACACGCGAGTGTGAGCAAACTGTAGATAAGAGGGGGGGTTAAGAGGCTTTTTTTAATTATTCCAGTATTGTGTTCCATGCGGCTTCGTGCCACACGTCAGCCCCTTTGAATCGTGTCGTCGCTGTGTGACCGGGCTCCTGTCATCGGGGCTCCAGACGCGCGGAGGTCCGGCACCTCCAAGGTGCGTGCGCGCGATACGGGGGAACAACTTTACGCACGGGGTGAACACCGGCGGACCTCTTTTAAGGGTTGGCAGCAGCACTCACGTCTGCTGTTAACCGGCTGAGTGGAGGGAGCCACCACTATTTATAGTACACAATAATTGATCTTAGAGAATAAAGCGTGTAAACTATTTTATGGTGTCATCCTGTCCTTCTTTGGAACTATTTGGTCACAGGTGTTTTCTCGTAAGCAAGTCTATGCCA
Organism: Apeltes quadracus; assembly: GCA_021346845.1. Taxonomy (NCBI): domain Eukaryota; kingdom Metazoa; phylum Chordata; class Actinopteri; order Perciformes; family Gasterosteidae; genus Apeltes; species Apeltes quadracus. Next base: position 10,597,708 of record CM037932.1, on the reverse strand, counting down.
CAAAAAAAAACAAAAAAAAAACAGACCGTTTACTTGCCTGAATCCGTTTTTGTTATCTCTCCTCATGGCCCACTTCCTGCTCCGAGATCCATTCGGGTGTGTACACAGTTTACAAGTGAGATGCAGAAGTTTTCCGCACTCTAGGTTTTATTGATTTGGGGCTTATTCCGGATGCTGGCCGGGGCTTGTTGCAGACCTCATGACTTGGATTGAGTGGCCGCTCTGCCAACTGCCGTTTTTTTTTTTGAGAAAAACTGCAGAGAGAACAGTGGAGGCATTCTTTGCGCCGTGCCACTGTTAACCTCAGGTGATGGGGCCTTTGACATATAGAGATAACTGCTGACCCCGTGTGTCAAACGTGAGAGAGTTTCAAAGACTTTCCCATCCAGACAAATGACATTTCATCAACAGATTAAAGCAGCAGAGAAGTAGACAGCATGAGAGTTGTGAGCAAAAATCCCAAGGGGTGAAAGGTACAAGAGTTTATCTTTTGTCTCTCTTCATCCACAAGTCAGTAAAGACCAGTATTTCTGCTCCCGTGACGTCACCCATTGTGATATGGTGACTTATGTATTCCTTTCTTTCTTATGAAAACATACTGTACGGCCTTTTCTTGCTCCGGGAGCTGGACGTGCTCAGCAGTAGGCCGCGCGGGAGGACGCTTCCTCAGCAGTGAACTTCTGCCGATGCCTCCGTCTCCGGAGACACGGGCAGGGAAAGCAGAGTGAGACCGAGATGTGTGTGTGTGTGTGTGTGTGTGTGTGTGTGTATCTCTCAAAGACACGGAGGGATGGAAGTAAAAAGGGGGGGGGGGGGGGGGGAGAAGTAGCAGGGACAGAAACAAGCAGAGGGAACGATTTTTTTTTTTAGCCTTGCTGTTTGATCCTGCTTCTTCATTCCGTTTGATCACAGCTGTGCCTGCGAGGGAGATAAACGGACATAATTGGCCACTCAAGACCAGCTGTCTGCCTCCGTAGTGTCTCTGCAGAGAGATGCCGGATGATGAATCAGGCCCACCGCGATGCGCGGTGCGAGAAGCTCCGTAGCAGTGGGCCAACTCGCCCACAGGTGAGCTCTGGTTTGTTAAGACGGGTCCGAAACAGAGCTGAAGGCATTTTGTGTCGTGCTTTGTGTTTGCTTTGAATAGTCACGACGTTGAAATTCTCAGGTCGCCTTGTGGAGGAGACTTTTGCCACCAGATCAGTGAATAACAGGACATCTAACACGACCCGGTGCCTGTTGAGGACAGGCTGTAATAATTACACGTTGCATTGATGGAGGTCACAATGTTTTGTAAGCTTCAATTGGCCATCAATAAAACAAATGATCCCCGTCATGTTGCATCCGGGTTTCACTACGTAATGGATTGACTCACTGTAACACCATTGTTCTCTGTAATTACTTTGTCTTGGAAAACATTCATCGGAGTGATTGCTTTTTTATTAATATGAACTATACTTGCTCCCTGCAGTGTAATGTAGCGGGAAAACACTCATTGCTTGAAAAGATTGCCAAGCATTTCGTCAGAAAGGCTACAAAATACACTATAGAAATAGCAAGTAGCCAGTGAGTGAAAACAACAATATGTTTTGCGGCTGAGAAGGAAGGTGCGATTTTTTAATCAGCTCGTCAAGACGGCTACCTCCATATATATGGATTGAGCATCATCCGGTAGAGCCAACGAGAAGGAGAGAGAGCGTTAGTGGAATAAGAGGAAAGCAGTGGGAAGCAGTCCTCGAGGGAAGCCACCTGCAGTAAAGCAACCCAGATTATTCCTCCCCTTGTTGAGACCCCGATGGAAAGCGTCTTATTGATAAACACTGTGATTATAGTTTAGGCAAAAGGGAATTTCCGTAAATGATTACCGTGAGAATGAAATTCCATTACCGTTGAAAAGATCATTTGTTATAAAGATGTGAATTGAAACTATTCAACAAACCAGAGGGTTTGGCTCACAAAGAGGCCGTGACATGTTTTCAGGAACAGCAGCCGAATGATCACGTGGGTAAACTGCAGTGGTTAGATTTAAATCAGGTGCAAATAAAGTAACTTGACCTCCCCATTGTTTGTGACAAACGGGTACAATAAGCTGCATCAGATGAAATGTTAAGGGTCGTGCAGGTAGCAGGTGTTTTCCACCGGATTCCACAACAAGGGTTTCAGACGGCTTCGTTCTTCATTTCCTTTGTTTTTTCCTCAGGAAAATACAATAGCAACAAGAAAAAGAATCAAAGGAGAATACATTAGCCTTCCCATCATCAGAATAATAGTGGTTGAACAACAGAGGGGCTGCAACATGGTTTTTCAATGAGAGAAGAAACATTAAGCAAATGAACCTTCTGCACAGTCTCTCTCTGTCTCTCTCATCGGTAAAAAATGGAAAGGACAATTAGCGGGTCCAGCAGGATGTTCTAATTACAGTTATCATGTCATTAGCGAACTGCGAGTATTGCGGCGTCTTCATTGGCCGTCGGTAATGACTGGAGTAATTAGAGGAAGGGAGAGCCAGCGTGTGTCCTTGTTTTTGTTCGCATGTGAAGAACAAATGTCCTCGGAGGGACCGAGAGATCATGGGGATCCTTCAAATGGGCACATTTGTGTGTCCTCACTTGGCTCAAAACCCACCCACCCACACAAAAGAAAGTGTGTGTGTGTGTGTGTGGAAGCTAAGCCTTCCTGGTCCTCAGCAGTCCCTCCGGAGCAGTGCCGCGTCGGGCCACAGGTTGTTTTTCTTCTTCCCTTCACGGCGAATCATGGCGTCGTTGTCCTCTTTCCACGGCACTTCACCTCCCCTCTGATGGGACGCTGTGTCTCTTTCTCCACCCCCCGTCAGCGCTTTCCCTCGCTCCGATTAGGAAAACCTCTCTCACCTTCCAGTCGCCCACTTTGCACGGTGGCAAATCGTCTTACGTTTTCATCTACACGCGTTTACTCTTGTCTCCATTACTCTTTCAATCTGTGTTTTCTCGTCCTTTTTTTCTTCCGTCTGGAGGAGAATAGCTGTTTAAAAGATCCATTCACACGGTTTGCTGGATCAACTTCATTCATACGCATCTTAAAAGGCTTATTCATAGCACGGAGTTAAGGCTGCTTTTATGGGAATATAGAACATTTTAGTTCCACTGATTCAAATTCAACTACAATTCTGCATATCATTTAATCTTTAGTACTTTAGTTGACTCTTTAGGTACTGAAAGCTACGTCATGTGACGCAGTGAGACAGAACAGTATGCTGCAGGGCTTTTAGTGTTTCCTAAGAAAGGTCTCTGAAGAAGGCCAGTTGGGTGCCAACAACCCACTGCACCAGTCTCTGGCGCTATTTAACTTCATAGACCATTTTAGGCCATTTTAAAGCAACCCGAGGCATGAGCGGTCGTAAATCACACGCGGCGTCGCACTCGACCTCACGTTGGACGCAGCGGTTGAAAGGTAAACTTGAACAGGACTGTTTCAACACAACGTCGAAGCGAAGTTAATAAGAACCAGGTACGACGGCGCCCTTCTGCTCCAAAGGGCAGCAAAAAAAAAAAAAAAGAAGAAGACAGGCAGTATTACAAAGTGTTCCAAGAAGACGTATGTTTACTTCAAAGTCCCCAAAAAGCCCACCAGCGACGGGAGCATGCAGGAGGCCGGGCCTTACACATGTCACATTGTCACATCGTAAAACAGATTTGTTATGGATTTGGATTTGGAAGGCTCAGGCAGATGTTGTCCGCGTGGGAAGAGGGGTGTGTGTGTGTGTGTGTGTGTGTTGGCATTTCTATTCATTCTGATTCGCTATTCATCAGAGTGAACTCGTGGATATTAAAGCCCTTGTAAGTAATCATGCCGAGGACATGACAGGACACGTCCCGAACCCGTCCGTCCGAGCCGAGCCACGCGCCCGTCGTTTATTGCTCTCCCGCTGCGGCTCTCCACTTGGCGTCACTCGTCTTGTTTCTCAGTAACCCTTTGCTATCCCTCCCTGTCTGAGGCGCGATGCCTCCAGGTCACCTGGAGCAAAGCGCCGGCCCACCTGTTTGTGCGTCTGTGTGGGAGAGAGGTGTATGTTCCGAGCTGCTGACTTTCTCTTTTCAGATGATAAAAGACAGATGCTCTGGCATTGTGCTCTCTTTCTTTCTTTTCCTTCTGCTCAGCCTCGTTCCTTTTTTTTCTTCTCTCTCTCTCTCTCTCTGTCTCTCTGTCTTCCCATTCCTGAGTTTTTCCAGGTTACGATAACTAAAAGCTCCTTGGTTCTGGTCCAAAGAAGACAGTGCAGCCTATTATTTTCAGTGTTTTCGCGTAGCCCCAAAGACGCAGCTACAAATGTGTCTATTTCTTCCATTTACGGTAACAGCGCCTGAGGCATTTTGTCAGTGCTTCGTGTTCCCTGAACTGAATCCCCCCCTACTGAAAACGTGTTGTGAACAGTAAGAAAATGTAAGGAATCAAAGCGGGAATTGGTGAGGCTCACTGTGCTCTCTCTCTTGAGTATTGGCGGAAAATAGGTTGCCCTCTCAAAACAACAGCCCAGTTTCCCAAAAGCTCTCTGCTTTGCTGGGTGACGCTTTCTCACTTTATACACAAACGCTTTGCTGAGCCACTAATGCTGTTTGGGGCCGTGCGATATGGTCTCTCGCTGTGCGTGGTATGTTTTTATCACGCGTCGGTATGGATGCAGCCCTGTTGAGGCGTCCGTGTGTGGGGAAAAGTTGCTGAATAGGCGTTATCAGGACGCAATACTAAACGCGGGCTAGCGTCATAAATAATGCAGTGACCTGCTTGGCTGCTTGGCACCGTTTACCGCTCTTTTCCCCCGTGTGTGCATGAGAGAGTGTGCGCGTGAGTGTGTGTTACTTTGTTTGTCCTCACGGAGGGAAGTGAGGGACGTTCAAGCCGAGACAGAGGAAGTGGTGACGGCCGCTCTTCCGCTGCAGTAATTAGTCATAAGTTGAGGCGGATGGGTCGATCCAAAAACTATTTTTTAGGTGAGTCTGGGTAAAAATATTTTAAAAAAAATGCACGAAACCGACAAAGAAAGGCATGATACCTACTCGCTGCTTTCACGACCCGAGCTGTCGCGTCGCCACAGCAAAAGCCCGATATTAGCGCGCCGCGGCTTGAGCTAAAAGTGGCGTTTGGCTGATGCTGCTGTGAGATTCCCGAATGGTTAAACACTAATCCAGGTGGTGCTGGGGTAAAACGCGTCTGGCCGGGTTACATCGGCCCTGTAACTCTACTCCCGTATTACCGGATGTCACCAGGGAGATTGGAAACCGATAGGAGGAGGTAGACATGACTAGTTGGCTCACAGCGTGACGGAGGAGGAGAAGGAGGAGGGGGGGCAGAGCGATGCAGTCAGGAACTGCTCGCAGGCCGTGTGAGGTAGACACCAGATATAGAGGCCAAAGTGTCGATCACTGGGTAATGAACTCGGCTCTAATCCTCCCTCCTTGGGAGTCAGTCAGTGTGCGTGGGTACGAACCCGGCCGAAAAGAAGGGATTTCAGACGCACGTGGTAGATCGTGTTCAACGCAGTGTGGGTTCATGTTTGGTCACGTGACTCCTCCCCGAGTTGGTCCGCCGGTCTATTTACAGTGTGAAAAATATGTTGTGTTCTGCTTGTTTGAGTTTGACTTGGCTGCGTCTCCCCACTCAGCGCAGTGGCAGTAGATAAAGCGTCACAGACCAACAGGTCACACGACGTTTCGTTCTGTTTGGAGGAGGCAGGTTTCCTGAGGAACGTCCAGTCCTGATTGAAACAATAATACGGAACGTCGGCAGCTTGTTTGTGTATTTGTTATTTCCAAATCGTCACCAGGAAATGATCTCAGGGGTTGCTCTGCGGACAAATTCTTCCTGGGAAAGAGGTCAACATTAAAAAAGGCTTTATTAGTATAATCTGGTCCATCATTTTCCTAACATGTCACTGGAAAATGTTATGTCTGTTATGTTTTCTACTGACTCCCAAACACATCAGCAATGCAGTTGAATTACTAAATGATCATTTCTCCAAAGTTTTGGGCCAAAACCTGCTTTTGCGCCGTCATGTTATTTGAGTGTTTCATAAACATTGACGTTTACAACTGGATCATGATCCCTCAAGATTGATACTTTTTAAGCCAACAGTTTTACAGAAAGAGTAGTTATTTAAAGTAATGGTGTCCTACAACGACTTATATTACATCACTTAAATTCAACTGTACGCAGCGTTGTCGAGGATACAGGACGGTTCTTGAGGGCCTTCTGGCAGACGGCGGCTCATCTGGCGCCATTATATCGGAAAGGCCGTGCACTTAACAAAATGGCACCCAGTGTCGTTTTGCAGATGTCGAACAATGGCGAAGTTCAGCTCATGTTCAAAGCCCGCGCAGTCAATCAAGCGGCCGCGGCCCCGGCGTGGTGCACAATGGAAGCCATAGACGCGATACAGTAACGCTGTGTGTGTGCTTGTTATGCCGTCGGGTGTCACCGATATGTGCGAGTTGTCCCCGCCTATGTCAGGATGCGTCCGCGGCAGAGAATGGGGGGCGTTGTGCGCGACGAGACGCAGACTTATGCCCGCTGACAAGTGGATCCGCTCTGTCCCTGTGTGTCAGCGGGCCCGTCGTCGTGGGTCAGAATGGGCCCTTTGTGTGTCGCCGCGCGGAGTCGACCTTTCGGGCGTACGTGCGCATAGACAACACTGTGTTTGTCACATCCTGTCTCCGCAAACACAACTCTTATCTGTTTTTTATCAGTGTCCAACGTTTCCCCAAGTGTGGGATTGTGTTTAAATGAACAAATACGTGGGGGAAGAAATTCATAATTGAAAATGGAATCATGTTAGGCATTTAAGAATGATTTTATCAAAGCTTAAGTACATTCAGTATGTGTAGGGAGATTGTTTGCCTGGGTGCCATCTTCTTAATAAGGTAGAAACAAGACATAAAATAAAGAAGTAATCAATTGGGCTGTAAAAATGTGTCACCCGTAATGACCAAAATAAACATCAATATAAAATGTCATGTATTCACAGTCATATTTTATTGCCACATGCTTGGGATCGTTTACTGGTGCAGGTGAATCAGAGGCTACGCTAGCGATGCTAACAACGGGAGGAGCCCTTTGTCTCTTTTCCACGAGGTGTTGTGATACTGAAACGTAACTATTTGGCGAAAAAAACAAGCTTCTTGAGAACATTTAGACATAACGTCGACAAACCGCTGACCGTGTTTCTCCCCCCCCCCTTCCAGCGTCCGAGCCGTGCGGCGGCTACTTGGACGCCAGCGATGCCGGCTACATCACCACCCCCGGCTACCCGCTGGAGTACCCGCCTCACCAGAGCTGCCGCTGGGTCATCACCGCCCCCGAGCCCTCGCAGCGCATCGTCCTCAACTTCAACCCGCACTTTGAGATAGAGAAACTGGACTGCAGGTAACGACCGGACGGACGAACGGAGCTCGCCTCTCCACCAGCGATTCGCCAGGGTTCACCAGGGTTCGGTGTATTCGGTGAACTTCGGCCCGCTCTCCTCCTGTTCTTCTGGCTTTAGCTACCTGATAAAAATCACCCCAGGACGTCCCTCGCCCCGTGTCTCCCAATTATCAAAGTCCAATCACAACACATTTACTGTTCCAGGCCCATTTTCACACTGCGGAAGAATGAAAACAGATTACAGGATTTGCTGTCCGTTCTCCTTTTTTTGGTGTGTGGGGGAGGGGGGCTGTTTGGCTTCGGTTTCACGCTGAAGCTGAGAGAAACGTCGGCACTTCTGCCGGCAAAATACAGCACACAGACATCAAGAAAAACAGGCATGCTGGGAAATGATGGGAAATGTAGGAAGGCTGGCTTAGAAGTGAATCCTATTTAAGCTCACTGGAGGAGTGATCACAGGAAGAGGGTACTTTAAAGAGGAGTTTGCAAACATTAAAAAACGCTCTCACCGGTCAATGGTTTTGGATCGAGGACAATCAGTAATCACAACTTTAAGTTAACACTCAAGAATTCTGAGTGTAATGAATCGAAAAATTTGATCCATTTCCCAGAGCCGGACTGCTGCTTCCAAATTGGCAATTATTCCAAAAGTCAAACTTAATATGATTCAGAGCCCAACATTTGGTACAACCAATTAGATAAGCTCATCAACAACTGGAGTGCAAAAGGACATTCTTATGTGTGAAGACGCTGAGGCGGCGCAGCTCGCTATCTAAGCCGAGGACATCGGCCTACTTTTTATTTTTGTGTTTCTTAAATAAAACCGCCGTCGTTCCCTCTGCTTCGTCGGACTGTCAGGACGTGAACGTGCCCCACACAGAGCAGCCTGGAGAGGAGACCGCTGTCTCACAGGAACCCAATGGTTACTATGAACGTAAAGAGCCACATGCAAACCCAGAAACACACACACACACACACTCTCTTACCCTCTCTGGTTATTTCTCTGTTCCGGTGCTTTCCCGTCCAGTCAGCTGCATCTATTATAGATGGGTGAATTTCCCCACTCAGTGGTACCAAAATCATTCAGACATTTCTTCTTTGTTGGAATTGAAGCATCAATATTTCACTTGCTGGCTGTTTGTTGAAAAGCTGAAAGGTTGAAAAGAGAGAGGCCTGTGTTTTCCTACTGAGCTGTGGAAGTGAAAAACATACATCTCTGTCTCCCTGTCTTCCTCACTCTTCAGTTTTACTCTGCAGTTCTTATCCTCAGATCGGATTTAGCAGATGCTCTTCCCCCCACCGTTTCATTTCCTTCTTCCTCTTTCCATTCTCGCACCCGTTTTAAGTCCACTAGTTGACGCGGAGGAGGACATTTGTTTCTGGAGCTGCAAACAATGGCCTCTGATTCACTTATGACGCTATGAGCGCATGCGGTATGTGTTCATGTTCTGTTCTTTCTTAGTTTCAGTTCATGGAAAATGGCATTCTCTGAGAGGTAACTGTTAATCCGTGCGAGTAAGAGTGGTAACAACCCAACTGTAATAGGCGGTTATTCACAAGTGTCCTGCAGCGCGGAGCTATTTGAGTCCACAGGGGCCCGACGGCTGCAGTGTGTGCGTCTGCTGAAATTGAGCTGTTAGGTTCAGAGGGCGAAGAGGCCAAGAAAAAGAAGCGAAGTGTGTGCGTGTGTGCGTGTCTGTGTGTGTGTGTCTGCGGTAAAGGGCTGGTGCACGCGGTCATCCAGTGAACAACCTTGACTCACACATACCAGTGAATCCGTCTAAAGTTTGGACTCATTTTTCCATCTCTTAATGTCGGGTTTCGCCCTTTCAGACAAACAGATGATGATGATGATGATGATGAGGAGGAAGCACGATCCCTCCGTGTATCGGAGAAAAAAAAGAGAAACCCGATGAAAACGGTTGCACAAAACAAACGCACACACACAGGTGTGTAATAAATCTGCGTCCAGGCAGGTTCTTATGACGTCACTACGGTGAAGCAATCTAATCCATTGTGTTCCTGATTGCAAATTAAGACGTATCGCGTTTGGTCGAGCACTCCGCTGACTCTGCAGGCAAAACATCGATCCAAAGGTGGCGGGACGGATGTTTTCATTAAGATTCATACACAGAAGCAACTTAAGTGCGGCTGGAGGGAGCGAGAGCGATGAAATGTAAAGACGTGGCCGCTCGCGACTCACCGCGACTTCCCCCGTTTCCCTTCACATGGCAGGCGCCATGGTAACGGGTCATGTTTTTTTTCATCAAACTTTATTTGCAAAAGGCATTTGATGAAAGTCCACAGGTATTCAACAGTTTAAAGAAACGTCCACCTTATTAAATCTGACAGAGCCTTTTGTCCGGTGTGACTTTTATTAATTCACGTTAATATTAATTATTATACTCCAAAAGCGAGCTTGTGTTAAAGATTTTTTTTAAAGAGAATCAATTCTCTCCTCAAAATCTCTGTCAAAAAAGCAAATAATTGTAAACGTCAGAAATCAACATTTTGTCCAGCTCTCTGATGTTTGTATGTATTCATTTTCTTATTCAAGAATATATTGGAGTAAAAAGACACTTTTCTATTAAATGATTACTACTCTAAAGACACTTAGAATACATAATATTCTGGTTCATGTGGCAAATATGCCAAATCTTTATTTTTATTCTACTTTTCTCCTTTTTTTGTAGCAGTAGTTCGTTGTCTGCTTAACATTTTAGCTCACTGCACTGCTGTCTCCGAAAGCAGGATCTCTATTTGGAGTGTTTGAAAATGAACATGCACACACACACACACACACACACACACACACACGCACACACACACGCACACACACACACGCACACGGCTGCTATCGGAAAAGTGCAGCGTCAGGGTCCGTTGAGGGCAGGCTCAAATCATCCTGACAGCTACCTCCTCTTCTCTTTCCTCCAGGCTCTCCCCCTCTCCTCTCCCTGCATTCATCTCACCCTTCCTCACCTCTCTCCGCCCCCTCGCCACTGTCCAATGGAGCCCATCTATCATCCTTCATCTGCTCCTGTGCCTCCATCTCTCCCGACCTCCTTTTCCCTCTGGCTCCCTGCACGCTTGTCTCTTCATCACCTCTCCTCTCCGCCTGTTTTCCCATCATTCAATCTCTCCCTCTCTAACGTCTCCCCGTCTTTCCTTCCCTTCCCTCCTGCCCCGTCACCCTCTCCTATTTTCAATCTTCAGCATATGAGAAAACACAGGCAAAGCCAAATGCCACATCCCTTCCTCTCCTCCTCCCTCCTCTCCGTCTCCTCCCACTTGTCTCCCTTCTCTTTATCATTCATAGACTTCTTTCCTCAGCACATATCTGTCTTTATCCTCTCTTATCCTCCAGCCTCTGTCTATCCATCACTTAAATCCCCTTTCTATATGTGTCTCTCTATTATTCTCATCCTCTCCTCATTCTGCTCCCTCTCCCGTCTTCCTTTACCTCATATCACACCGAGCGGGAGGCTCTCTGTAATATTAACACACACGTTCAGTCTAAGGCTCACATATGCGCTTGGATAAAAAAAAAAAAAAAAAAAAAACGTGTACAAATGCACACACACGCAGTCGCAGACGTGCGATCATTTTGGGACTCGTGAAAGCACAACGAGCAGACAGGGACACTTTCACGGTTGTGTGGCCTGCACAGGGAGTGTGGAGTAAAGCAGTGAGTTAAGAAGTGATTTATATGACAGACGAGCCGCAGACAACGATAATGGTTCCACTAATGATTTAGACCTTGTCTTCCTGCTCCGCCTCAATCAATCATCTAACTTCGCGCTAAATCTATTTGCTGCCCTTAACTCTTCTCACTTTTCATCTTCTCCTTTCTTTCTTTTTTTTTTTAACTACCATCCCTCGGCGACGCGCCTTCGTGCGAGTAAAGGTGAAACAGACGTGTGACGGAGAGGCGCCGCTATGTGAATCTTGATTGTATGAACACATAAGAATTGACACCCGACCGGCGGGTCCAAGGCCCGGAGGAGAGCCTGAGGTGGAGTGATGTGATGTGACACTGGCCCGCAGGGCAGAAGGGGAAGCCGGAGAAGGTTGGGGAGGGGGGGGGGGGGGGGGGGAGATGACAGGGAGAGGACCAGAACCCCCGTGTGACTGCGGATGCTCGGGTACCAGCTGTGGACATTCAGCAGCTGCCCGCGTGTTTGAATCAACATCACGGCGGCTCCGGCGGGAGGAGAGCAGGAGAGACGGCGCCGATAGAAAGCTGCGCGGAGGACAAGAGGGAGGACGACGCCTCGGCACACAGATGCTCCGTACGACGCGGTTTACATTCATGGCGCATCACACTTCTTTTTAGCCGAGCTTTTATGCAGCTGTGACCGCGATCGCTACTTCTGTTGCAGGCAGATGTGTCTTTGTGATGTTATAAGACATGAGTCAGAGATAGATTGTGTTTATTGGACTTTTAGAAAAGGTTTATTTTGACTTAGAAACCCTAACCCCATTAATCAAGACCCCTCGACTGGTTCCAGAATCACTCATTGCAAGTAAAATAGAAAGAGTTCCGACCCGTAACGGTCGTCCTGTCTTACACACCTGCAACCGTCAGATCAATGCAGCACATTGCATTCTGGGATAGTTAACAGAATATCGTGTATACGACATGGACACTACACCGCAAATAGAGACTGACTTCCACACAAACATGGGGAGGCACATATTTGAATATTTGTTCAGATGCAAGGTGGATTTTATGAAATCCCCCCCCCCCCCCCCCCCCCCGCCCCCTCTCTCTCTCACACACACACACACACACACACAGATAATGATGATAATATCAGTCGTCTGATTTACAGACCCCCCCCATAGGCCCTGAAGGTCTCCATGATCAATGTGTGTTTCTGTAATGACTGTGCTTGTGTGTGTCTTTGAAGGACTGACCCTGATCAATGTGTGTAAAGCCATAATGAGGAATCGATTGGTTGTCCTGGAGACTTCTGTCGGACACACACACGCACACACACACACACACACACACACACACACACACACACACTGTGCATCTGTCTGCTGTAATAGGCGTATTACTTGATAACGGTGAAGTCAATCACTCTCTATTATCTGCTCCGGTGACTGACTCACTGCGGATGCTTTTCTTACACGGGTAAATGAATCTATGCGGCGCTGAGGGTGAGCGTGTGGGTCATGTGCTCACGGACAAAAGCACAGCAAATTAAAAGACAATTTTAGTGGTCCCCGCACAGCTGAAAACATTTTACAGCGATTCCCTCACTGTGGAATAAAATGGGTACTAATGAAAACACTGAGACTATAGCAATGATAATCCTACAGCCTCTAAATGACTATTATGTAGTAACATATGCAGGATGCTGCCTCGTCTCGGATTTAATGCGAAGCACTGTGTGTGTGAACATTTAGACGCTAAAATGGTTACTCGCCAATGTGTAGTTGTGGTTCGAGAGTCTTTGTCTCCAGGGATGTATGTAGTATGTAAGAGAATAATACGAAGCAAGTGAGAAACACCAGCAGCAGCTGCTGAACCAGATCTGGTGTCGTTCCTTATGGGAATTACCAGCGCTGATGAAAGCATCTCCCAACAGTCTGAGAAGACTCGGATCGATCGCCTACCTCCAGATGGTTCGCGTCCTGACAGAGAGCCTAACAAGAGTCACTAACCTTCTCCCAAGAAATCGCCGGGATTCATCTGTCGCGACTGGAGAAGGAAGGAGGAGCTGCATGAATCTTCTCATAGTTTTCGTGCCTTCGAAACAAGTTTACACATCTTTCTGCGAAATGTGCGCGTGAAAGAAAACTGTAGGTAACATGTAAGAACTGGAAGTGTGATCCCCAGGTGTGTGTGTGTCTGCAACAACGTCTAGATGACAAAACAGAGACAACGTGCACTTTCACCTTCCTGTTAGCCGTTAGCCGTGCACTTGGACATGTCATCGCCAGTGGTCAAAGTTAAGGGTTGTTGGTGAGGAGTCAGAACCCAGTGAACAGGTAATAAAAGGTTTGAGCCCCCCAACAATCACGAGAGCTCTCTGAGCATCCAGCCATATGTATTGTGCAGTTTGCTCAACTGTGGACAAAACCAGAAACACACAATCACGCACACACCAAAAAATACTAACCACAACCTCTACGGAAAATGCTATAATACAAATTAAACTTCACAGTTACTGAGGCATCACTGTGTTCAAGGGACTTGAATACCTTTTATTGTTCAACACTGACGCACATTACCACCAGTCTGGCTGGCAGTTGTTAGTGTTTGTGTGTGTCTGTGTGTGACGGCAGACGCCCTGTCTGCTGTTAACGGCTCCCCAGACGTTTGAAAGAAATGTGCAGGTGTAAGGAGACAACCTCCGACCTAAAGAGAGAGAGAGAGAGAGAGAGAGAGAGAGAGAGAGAGAGTGTGAAAAGCCATTAAGACCAGGATGGAGGAGAGAGGAGGGAAGAGAGGTGAAAGTGCATCCGTAGCAAACCTGTTTGCTTTGTTCAGACAGACAGACTTCGGAGAGCTTTCTCGCCCATGAAACAACCTTACACACACACACACACACACACACACACACACAAATCATGTTACACATTTTGGAACCAACTTCTGCTGCTTGTCAACAAGGGAAATCGGCGAAAAGGGGTAGGGGGGGACAAATTCAGACTTTTCTTGTCCCTAAGGCAGGTCTGAAAATAATCTTTGATTGGCTGCAGTGAAATATGTTGAGAGAGAGACAGAAAGGGGGGGAGGTGGGGGGAGGAGGGGTTAAACCGTTAGAGGCTGTTTTCCTCCCACACACAGACAGTTGTAAGAAACCTCGACCCCCCCCCCCCCCCCCCCCCCCTTCCCTCACCCTTAGATCAGTGCTTGGCTGTGTTTATGCCTACGTGTGTGTGTGTGTGTGTGTGTGTGTGCTGACGTATGGGTGACTGTGTGTGTGTGTGTGCTGACGTAAGGGTGACTGTGTGTGTGTGCCCGCGCGTGTGTGTGTGCGTTTGGGGCTGCGGGGAGGGAGGAAGCCACCGAGGGGACACCTGTCTCTGTCCGTCCACGGGGAAGAGTTGGCATGGCGGAAGCAGTGTCATGTTCCCTCTCTCTCTCTCTGACTAAAGTGCGCTCTGTAGAAATCTGTTCCACACCCCAAAAACACCGCCAGTTTCATTTATTCAGCTTTCCACCATCCATTCATCCTCTCATCTTTGTTAATAAAGGGTGGTTTTAATTTCAAATATTCACCAATTCTAACATCCCCCCGCTCTCTCTCGCTCTCTCTCTCTCTCTCTCTCTCTCTCTCTCTCTCTCTCTCTTTCTCTCTCTCCCCCATCTCTTCGTCTTCTCACCCACACATTGGCTCTTGGCCACTGTGCATCCTGACAGCAAGAAGAGGGAAAGGGGACAGGATGAGTCGAGGAATGATTGGGAAAGAGACAGTGTTGAAAATTAAAATACTGAATAAAGAGCGAGCCGGGAGGAGGAAGAAAGGAGATCTTGTCAGGATACTCGAGCGGCCGTTAAACAAAGTTGTCATTTCACAAAAGAGGAGGAGGAATCTGTCGCCGGGACGAGGCGTTCTCTTGGGAAAATATGACAGGAACTGTGACACATGCACACACGTGTGCCGGCACACACAAACACGCACACAGATGTGCGCACACACACACACGTGCTCAGGTTGGAGTGACAGTTTGCGTCATAACTGTGGCGTTTTAGTCCCACGCAAAGCGGGCACGAGGCGTGATGTGAGAGTGGGAGGAGTATGACCAGTCTGTACAATGTGTCAAATGTGTAAAAATGAAAGTATTAACAACCGTGTTTTATGAATCTCTAATGGGTTGGTACAGTAATAGCAGTAGCACTTACATGCTGGGGTACATGGAACTTCATCTGTTGAGTCACTGGCCTCCTATCTAAGGTCTATGGTATTTTTAAAAGTCAATAAAGGTTGTGCTTAAAGCATATATCTTAACTGTGCGGAAAAGGTGAGATGCTGTGGGTGCCTTAAGCTTAAGGCCGGCTCACTTGATTACTTTAGAGAAATGTAGAGCGAGCAATTTCAGAGCAGTTAGAGGCCCCGTGGTCAGAACTGATCGATATGTTAAAGACGAACAATCGTCCAGCGTTGAGAAAGACCCGTATTAAAATTGGAATCACTTTCGAACTTTATGTCTTCTTTCGTGTCAAGTTGCTCAGGGAATTTCTTTCCAGGAAGCTATTTCAGAGTCAGGCAGGTGTGTCTTTGGTATCCAGACATGGAGGCGACACTCTCACCCAGGAGTCACACGTGTGGTCAGAAAACATGAAACAAATGGGTGTAAAATAGATTCACCCTGCGCTTATATAAAAAGGAAGTCACAGGCTGTGAGATGCTATGAAGGAAAGAAGAAATACTGAAATGACCTAAATCCACTGGAAAAAGTCGAAAATGGGAATTTCTCTGAGAACCGAAGGCCTTCAGGCTGAGTTACAGACATTATTGAATTAGACTTTGGGCGAAGATGTAAACTAGAGTCATTTGTTCCAGTTTAATCCTTTTCTTGCATCGAAGGCTGCGCGTACTGTGCATCCGCAGTTCAAAAAGCTCTCACGCTGTGACCGGCCCTGGTGTGACACAAATCAGGGCTCACTAATGCACAATGAACGACTTATCAGTCCTTCTATTACTACATGTTCTGCGTTGCTTTTAGCTCACGAAACCATCCAATTCACTTTTAAAGAATGAAGAAGCTTCAGTTTTCTTCAGAATTTCAGAAGTTCGGTACACGTGCGACACCGAGGGTCCCTTTTGTGTGCATTGTAATATAGTTATAATCCATAAAACGCTGTTCTGTAGATCGGCAGCAGCAGTTGGGATAATCACTCGATTCCAGTGCAGTTATTGAATTTTAGAGCGGTTTCCTTTCTATTTGGCCTGATGCAGGTGGTCCTTTTAT